>WYDI02019920.1:0-32211 GCA_009867235.2 Psittacus erithacus | reverse complement strand
GGGTTCAAACTTAAACAGGGGAAGTTTAGATTGGATATAAGGAAGAAATTCTTTACTGTGAGGGTGGTGAGGCACTGAATGGGTTGCGCAAGGAAGCTGTGAATGCTCCATCCCTGGCAGTGTTTTAAGGCCACGTTGGACAGAGCCTTGGGTGACATGGTTTAGTGCGAGGTGTCCCTGCCCATGACAGGGGGGTTGGAACTGGATGATCTTCAGGTCCTTTCCAACCCAAACCACCCTGTGATTCTACGCTTCTATGACAGCAGCATGGAGTGAACTGTGAAAACCCCTGGCTCCTTGAGACCCCATCCTCATGAAGCCATGACCTTCCTGCCCTGGCATCTCTGTACCTCCCACAGCATTCCTACATCACTGGGGCAGAGAAAGAAAACACAAAGCACGCAGCTAAAAGATACTCACTTACAGTTTATTTTTGCCTGAAATTATTTCACATCTCTTTGTACACAGCTACAGAACAGTAGTAGTAAAACCATTGGTAAAAGCAACAGTGCTAAGGAAAATGTTGGCTTAATTTGTCTTCTAATTTTTTTTAATTATTTCTTCCCATACTGCATCTTCACACAGTCTGGGATTTGAAGAGGGTAAAACCTGGCATGTTACTTGAGTTAAGACTCAATTCCCATTTCACTCATTAAGAAAAGAAAGAAAGAAGAAGAAGAAAAAAAAGGGGAAGCCCCATGATTTGGGCAGCAACAAAGGTTAAAAATAAAATATAACATAAAATAAAATATAACATAACATAAAATAAAATAAAAATAAAACCCAAACCAAACAAAAAAACAAACAAACAAACAAAACCCACAAAAAACAAAACCAAAACAACAAAACCCAAAAGCTTGGCTTCCACTGAATAAGATTAAATATAATATAGTTTTATATATAAAAAAAGTAATTGGCTGCATGTGAAACCTTGAGGTGCTGAAGAATAAAATAAAGAAATAAAGGTGTTAAACAGAAGAAAGAAAACGTCACTTTGTTTTGGTTTCGTTTTTTTAAATAAGCAGGTCTGTACAACGAAGGCTCATTATGAAAAAGAAGAAGTTGACAGCGCAGATATAAAAGAAACCACAATTATTAAAAAAAAAAAAATCACCTTCTAAGCAATTGTGGAGTTTGAAAAATGTAGCAGTCACATTACAGACAGTTCAGAGCTATCGGATCAGCAACAACGCTATTTCTTCAGCCTCCCCAGAGGAACATGCAGAACAATGCGTGCACAGAACAGGTAGTGAGGGAAAGGGAAGGGGGGGGGGGAACAGAATGAACTGATGCACAACATGGAGGGAGAGCTTTTTTTTCTCTTTCTGAAATATTGGACGTACACAGAAAACAACAGAGGCAACTTGTAAAAGCTACAGAGTTTGGCGAATACCCCATTGGCAAAATACACGGTATCTCGATCCTATCCCCACATTTAAACCTGACACAGTTTAAAATACTAGAAAAAGCTTATAGGCTTCAGAAGGAAATGTGGCTTGTATTAATCTCTGCACCCTTCCCCCTACAACTATAACCCCATTAGAGATATTTTCCTTCCTACTTGATAACAGGAAGGAAATATCTTATAACAGTAGAGGCATTTCAAAGGCAGAAAGGACAATGTGATGAATGTCATGACAGAGAGGGAGTATAATACAGTATGCGTTACTGAAAGGCAGCTCTTCAAAGAGGACAAATCTTTTAAAAATAAAGAAATAATAATAACGAGACAGCAAACTAGTTTATACAGTTCTAAACGCAAAAAAAAGAAGGAAAAGGTAAAAGAATTAACAACTCATAAATAAGACAGGTCCCAGACCTGTTATTTGTGAACCATTTTCTTAAATAGGTGCATAATGTAAATCTTATGTACAAAACAGAAAAACAACTACTTTGCGTAACAACTGTAGGACAAGGGGGGGCAGGTGAAAATCATACTGGTTTTGGTTTTCTCCTCTTGAGATTTCTGTAAGTCGGATTTTCTGGAGCAGAACTGGTGGCAGAGTTCAGACTGGCTGGGCGCCAGCCAAGGAATGACAAACGAATTGATTCTTTTTCGTTTTCTCCACACCGCATAAAACACAAAGGCAAATAAAACCCACAAAGGTGTTTTTTTGTTTTGTTTTTTTTTTGTCCTTATAATCCTCTTGCTGCTACAAAGTTGTGTTGTGGTTTTTTTTTTTTTTTACTTTTCTATTTAAATTTATGTAGATTCTGAAATCACGAAGCTGAAAGAATCCATCTGGGTCCAGGCTTGCCCTGTCCCTCCCCAACACACACACACACAACACCACTCCTCTCCCCCACAACCAGAACTCCCGACACCAAGTCCCAAAACTCACTGCTCTACAGGGATTAGACAAAAGTTATTTCTTAGTTTGTTTTTTCTCTGTTGGTTTTAAAAATCTTTTCCTCCTTGCAAGAAGCAAAAGAGAAGAGTTGGAGGCAGAGATTTCACCACGCTTCGGTGTAGCGGACATCCACTTCCTTCAGATTGGGTAGTTTCGCCTGTGCAGGAGGGTAGGGAAAAGGCAGAATTAATGATGTGTGTTTAGGACTCAGGGATAAAGTTCCTGGCAAATCCATACCATCAGCATCCTGGGAGGATGGATCTATCAGCCACAAAGTGCAAGGAGATGCACTACACCCTGCAGAGTAACACTGCTGAGCTCAGCAGTGATCTGAAGCACACAGGTTTTAATGAAGGGACACAGTGCAGAGTCTTCATGGACACACACGACCAAGTCTCACTAGTGGCTCTGGTAGCATCCATGCACCAGCCACCAAGTCCAAATCAGGTCCCATTCATTACACACAGGCTTAGCAATATAGGGCTTGGAGCAAGCTGCTCTAGTGGAAGGTGTCCCTGACCACAGCAGGGGATTGGAACTGGATGAGCTTTAATCTCTTCCAACCCAAACCATTCCATGATTCTATGAAAACCTCTTTGTCAAACTGCAGCAAACAGCCACGTTACTTCTTCAGCCTCCACACTCAGTCACTGCTTGATTTTTCCCTCCATGCATTGAGTGTGTTTTATCAACTGTTGGTGTCTTTGTAGTCTCCTTTCCGTAACTCACTGCTGTTGGTCATATTGTTCCTGAATTACCCTGCGTGAGGCAGAGGCGAATCTGCTGTCTGCAGGGCTCCTACTTGCCAATCCTGTTTCCATGCTCCCTGATCATAATCATACGGCTAATTCTCTCAAAACAAACAAACACATTTAATTAGGCTAGGGCATAATTGAGGAGTTGGAAGTTTCTAGGAGTCGTTATTACCTCACTCCTTGATTTATGTGCATGCATATTTTGATAAGAGCTAGTCATAATTCTACAGACATTGCCAGCAAATAATTTTTAAGTTAGGCAATAATGACTTCAGTAGTGGGTGTTTATTTATTGTCTGGTTCAGCCTGCCTGGTACGTATGTGGGTGTCTGTGTGCGTGCAAGCATGTTTAGTGGGGTGAGGGATGGAGAAGGGAGAGGAAATGTCACCACTGGCATGTGCCCTAAGTGCCCTTGAAGACCAAGGGGAGAAGAAGGAAAGATTTGTATCAAAAACGTGTTCTTTGAAGTCTGAGCTGCTCCCAACAGACCTACAGCCATGCGCCCCAGGGGAAGAAGCTATTACTCTCCCTTTGAACACACACAGAGCTCTGACAAAAATGGCCACTTAGATAAATCTCAATGAAGGAGGTGAGAGGGGGGAAAAAGTGACGCACAAGTGTCCTCAGCTTTGTTAATTCTCTGCAATCATCGGGCCTTTGCTCACAGCCAGTTTTGCTGTTTGCCCTGGCAAGCCACTTTCTCAGTTGCTGCTAAGGACTGTTAATGCAATACCAGAGCAGAGGGAACTGGTTAGGAAAATACGAGTTTCGGTACGAACTTAGTGGCAAAGGGCTCAGAAGCAAGGGTAGGACTAGGGGAGCATTTCAATAGACATGATTTCAGAGCCCTAGGCCAAATGCAGCATTGACCTTGATTGTCTGTAAACGCTTGAGGCCTGATACAAGCTCCATTGTGTGAACCCGTCTGCAAACCAGCTGTTAATTCCAAGGGCCACTTCTTTGCATATACAATAGTGACACAAGCTTTGAAAACTTGATCTTGAAAAATCCACACTTAGCAGCATTGCAACCAAGTCCCCAGGGGAGCCCTGGCTCCACAGCCAGAACCAAAGAGAGATGCTGCAGTTTGAAAGCAGAGCAGCTTCAGGACTTGCCTCAAGTTCGAAACTCAATCCAAGTTTGTAAGCCTCGCACAATCAAAGGTTTCAACACACAAGACAACATTATGTTGAGTTTCTTCTTGAGCCCTTGAATTTATAGGGTAAGACTTCAGGAGATGCGACTCATGCAACACCAGTGAAGACAAAGTCCACATAAAGTCATGAAAGCCAATACATCTTAGGCAGTCTTTGCCTGAAACCACCTGGGCTGTTCCCCTCCCACAGCTACATTCTAGTTCTTTACACCATTTTGCTGAGGCAGCTGTAAATTCATAGTACAAATCTCACACGTCAAACTCAGGAACTGGGCATTTGCGCAGGCGTTTCTGTTTAAAGCCCAGGTCGAGTCCAGAAGGCATCAAAGATAAACCTGCACCTTCCCCAATGGTTTTAATTCTCCCTTTGCATTCTGCATCATGGCTCTGTAATGCTGTTCACCCACATTACTTTTGATCCTGTTAAGAGTATGGGACATGGCGCTGGAGGTATGAACTAGATTCTACCTGTCTCTGTATCCTCACCAGACACTAACAATATGCTCCTGTTTCTGAAACCTTTACTGCTGATAGCACTGGTGAAAAGACTCAGTTTCTGATTACATCTCATACTCATCTATTCAGCATATTAACTGTTTCCTGAGTCAATCAAAGCCAGCAACCTCACAATGCTGTTTTCAGTCATCACCTCCCCAAAACAATCCAGTTTACCCCCTTTAGATGGCCTTGATGCTACCCACTCCATGGGGCCAGTTCTCTCTGTCCTAGGCACTACCACCATGCACTTGCTAAATGTTCTAGTCCTCTTGGGCCAGCTACTTTTCTTCTTTAGTGGACGCAATTCAGAAATACCTTGAGATCTTCGTAGGTATCTGCTGAAAGTTTGGTGCTGTTCATATTCAGGCTACACAGGCTCTTCATGGCTAAAACAGAAAACGCACAGGTATTTATGATCACGCTGCATTTTCTTAAAATATCAAGCTTACGGTAGGTCAAAGCATAAACAAGACATGACTGTGTGCAGTGCACGCAGGAAAAAGCTGAATAGTGTAAAATATAGAAGTACAAATGGATAAACAGCTGTTTGGGCCCTCGTCCAGGAAAAAGTCCCTATTTAGGAAGGGCCATTAAGCATACGCTTAAGTCCACTGACTTCAAAGGAGTTCAGGCAACTTCTCATAATCAGTTTCCTGCACATTATTCTGAACAGTGCCCGTTCTCAGTGCACGGTGCACGCAGGGGCCATGCTGATCCATCAGTCCTCCCTCCCCCATTTCCATTTTAGGCTCCAGTACTTAGCAGAATAGTTTCCTAAGATGAGCCATAACTACTGGCCTGTCTGGCATGTCTGTGTAGGATCAAGCCTATTAAAGGAGCCCTTTAAACCCAACAGGCGAGGTTTACAAGACACTGTGTAGGAAAGGGTTTCATCCTGGCACAATGAGCAGCTCGCAGTGCATGGGGAAATCCTGAATACTGTTTAGATGGCCCTGCTCTGCCTCACCCTATTTAAATAGCAAGAGTTTCACCTCCCTAAAAAGAAGAAACAAAAAAGGGCCAGAGAGGGTACGAAACCTGCTGTTCACAGTTGCAAAACTCACTAATAACTTGCTATGTGGCTTTGCAATCTTCCCCTCCTGCATCACAAGGTCAGACTTCCACCTGCAGGGACAGCGCACACGAAACAAAGCTGAGAAGTGTCAGGGCAACAGGTCACCACTGAGATGGAGACAAGTGCCACTGGTAAAGTCAGAGGCAGAGCCAGAGTACAGTCTTGGACAGCAAGGCCCACTGAGCACTGGGCTCAGATCATCCTCCTGCTTCCCCTGCCTGCAGCTTAACAGCCCAGCCACTTGAGTGGGCAGGGAGGAGGGAAGTTTAAACCCAAACACAACCACAGCCTGTCCTAAATCCCTGCGGAAGCAGTGCCGTGGCAGCCGAGAAATCAATCTTCTGTCTAAACCCACATGAATTCCTCTGAACCCATGTCATTCTCCTATGTAGCTTATTTTTGTCACTTACAACTAAGTGCCAGCAGCCCAGCATCTGTGACAGGCGTCTCGCAGAGGTTGAGCACTTGCAGCATCGTGAGGTGCTCAGAGAGAAGCCGCAGCCCTGCGTCTCCAAACTGCAGGGCAAAAGCAGAATTGTTTTCAAACAGGGCATGAACATCACGTGCGAGCCGCTCAGTGCAAACAGGGCACGTTGAAACGAGGTTTGCAGATCAGCCCTCAAAGCCACACTCTGATTGTTTACCACAGTCTCAAATGACAGGAGAGAAAGCAAATAGTTTTATCCCCGTTTTTGCAGATGGGGAACAGAAAAATTAAGTGACTTGCGCACACTTAACCACAGGCCACCATTTAATCAGAATGGTGCCTTTGAAGTCTGGACTTTGTATGAGGGCGTTCCCACCAGGGCTATACAAGATGGTTATGGCAGGCTCACCCAGTTCCCAGCCACATCACAGAACAAGAGCATTATGCAAGTGGTATTAATTAGCTATTTTGGTCTCAAGAACAATGCACTATTGATTGGTAATTGTTCTGTTGACCCACTTGGTTTCTGTTGTTGCTAAATCCTAGATTAATGGAAACCAGGATATCACAAAATAAATGGAATTTAAACATTTTTTTTTTAAAAATCAAAGAAAAAAAAAAAAGATGATACAGAAAGCAGCCTCTTTGTCCAATGAAATCAAACCAATTTTGAGCAAGAAGCATCAAAGTTTTCAAATCCCAAAGTCACATCGTTAGGACGAATCTGGAGGAGACGCAAGACAGTGTTAAAACAAGCAAGCAGTAAGACTGGACTTCATATTCCCCACACAAAAAAGAGGAAATTTCTGGGATACAAAAGGAGTTAGGAAAACAAAACAAGATTATTTACATGACATCTGGGTGGGGAAAAAAAATGCTGCTTTTTGTGGTCGCACTGAGAATTAACATATTTTCAGTGATCACTGCAAATAGGTGCTAACAGAAAATGGGGAAAACCTGTTCAATGGAGAACCTCAGAGACTAAAACCAGCAGGGAAATGTAGAAGGAAAATTTAACTTAAAAAGCTCTTTCAATTAACAACTGAATAATTTATTCAGTTAACTTGGCTTCTTTTTGCTTACAAAATAACCACATTCTCATTTTTAGTTTCCTTCCATTTATTCATTACTTGAGTTTCTTTTTGTTGCTGTTGTTTTTAAAGAAATTCTGGTTGATCAGCATTTAGAGCAGTTCACTGCCTGCACTGCAAATACTCTCTGCTTCACTTGACCAGATGAGCTGCACAGGCTCCTTTTTGGCACCCCAAATAGGCAAAAGCATAAGTGCTTCTCAGATGAAAAGCAGCACAGAAAAATACACAGTATCAACAACACTCAACTGGAACATCCAACCCAAGCAGCAACTCCTTTATAATTGAAAATAAAATGTAAGAAATAATAAAAGAAGAGGTGGCAAAGAAAAATCAGCCTCCAAGATGAGCTAGACCATACACAGGCCCTATAGAACAGCACAAAGACAAACTCATTCTAAACAAGCCTCTTCACACTCTCTTCTCGTGCCGATGTAATGTGAAATTTCAGAATTAGTCAGCACTGGTTCCTGCTCTGAGTTTCAGTCTGCAAAGCACTTACCTGAGTTGACCACAGGTTCAGCTGCTTGAGAGAAGGCAGTTTAATGAGGTGCTCGGCACAAGCACTTGTCACATTGGTAAAGGCCAGGCTGAGGTTTTCCAGGTTCCCAAAAGATCCTGAGCTTAGCAAGCGGGCCAGGTCTGCATCCTGAAAGCAAAACAGAGATGGATGAGCAAGGTTATCAGCTCCTCAGCCTGCAACGTGCAGCAGTGTCACAGATACTGTTAACCAGCAGGAGCTGCACAGTTGTAAGATTTGTTTACAGTAACCACAAAGAACCACACAGAGAAGTTTGTTTGGCAGACAGCTGGGCTCTTGTGGCAATGTTGCTTCACATACCCTGGGAAAAACTTATCCAGACACGAGGACTGAAGTTTTCTTTGTGTGTGTATCCTTACGAGACACAAAGGCTTCAGTGGGCCTTTAAACTTAATGTTTCACTGCAGGTTCTTGATCCAAACCATACTCAGGACCATCACTTGGCCTCAGTGAAGTAGGCCTGGGTTTACACCAGCCTTAACTGCAACAGTGATGGGTCTCTTGCAGACCTGCATGTCTAAGATCCGGAACTGGACATTGTGAAATCTGCCTTTTTTGATGTAAAAATTCTGCCCAAAATATCTACCATTCCAAATCTGCACACCAGTATAAACCTGAAAGCCTGATGCTTGGACCTGTGTTGGAAACTGCTACACAGGTCCAAGAGCAGAAATACACCCTTACTTGTGTAAACTCCAGTTGTGTTGACAGAGAAGGTGCATGACTCCCCTCTGAACTCATCAAAACCACTGTGCCACATGGCAAACATAAACCAAGTGTCTAAATATGTTAAGACAAAGCTTGTTTCTCTATTGATATGATTAACTTACGGTGGACTTGGATGGCAGTGTTAATCGTGTGGGACCGCCTTTTCTTTGCTGTAAGACAGAAGATATTTTGGTCAAACAAGCTGCCATTCTACATTTCAGACCATCTGAAGTCTATCAAGCTCAACACTAGGGCGAACCCTGCTCCAATTTCAAAGGTCCCTGCCAGCCCTTCCACTTTGTCCCTGCTCTTTCTACACTGACAGATTCTTTCTTGAGCGTGCTAGATGCAGGCCTGTTGCTACCCAGGGGATGTCCACTAAATGCAGCTTCATGCTGTGGGTCAGCATTTTGTCTGATTCAGCCTCGTATTACTTGGTTACTTTCGCTTTAAAAAAACCAGCCTTAAAATGCTGGGCTAAGATAGCAAAGGGGTTTGAGGCTGCACAGCTGACAAAATCATTTCTCTGACTTCAGAAAAAGCATATGTTTTTCAGGCAGGGGTTAAAGACAACAAATACAAGTGTGAAAGAGGGAAGAGGAAGATTGTGGGTATGACAGCATGGGTGAAAAAGTGTTAATGAGAGCACTTAAACTGTAGATCCCATCTTTAAAACTAGGGGGGAAAACAGAAGGGGGAATCTTTTTCTCATAGGCTCTTGCTCTGAGAACTAGACCTAAAGACCATCTCATGAAATGTTGTGAATGTCACAGCATTAAGAAATGCTGGCCAGCACTAGAACCATTTGCTATTCATACGTCAAAAGGTGGCAGAATTTGACAAGCTGACTTGCAAGATCTTGAGACATCAGGAGTTCACCTTTATTCTCTCACACAGATTCTAAGCAGGTTATTGAATATCATTCATAAACATAGTATGGGATTAGACACATCAGTAAATATCACGCAGTATATATATTCACAGTAAAGTCCTCCAAATACTGCTCCCATCCTGTTGTTAACTGGGAATTTCACACCCTGCTTGTCTTTCTTTTGTACCTCCATTTCTGGAGAGGACAGACTACAATGTGCTATGGCAATACTGCATGCTCCGCGACATACCAGCTCTTTTAACTCCCTCTGCCTGTCACACAGCTGTTCATACATTCTTTTTCCCACGTCTGTGCTTTCCAGGGTAGAGATGATCTGGAGCTGGGTGTCGTTATTTTCAATGATGTTGTATTCCAGCATCAGGCACAAAATCTAGCAGCAGAAACAAAGAAGAGTGGTCACTGCAGTATTTATATTCAGTTGGCTCCAAATATCCTAGTTACATTGGTCATGTAGTTTAAATTACTTGGGTAAGTTCTGAGAGCACGCATTATTCAGGCTAGATGAGAGGATCACAGCAACCTTTGCTGACCTTCCAACACAAGAAACCAATTTTTATTTGTAAAGAATGAACTCTTATGTCTGGAAGTCAGACTATCTATCCTGTCTTCCATTACTGCTCATTCCTTCTGACTGAGAGGCGCAATTACTTTGCATCAGTCCCGGGAGATGGATTCATGCCACAGCCTGATTCAGAACAGGTACAATCGATCCAGTATTTCCCAGGTACACTGGCTAGACTGCAGATTGGCACACTTGGGATATCAGCATCAGCACATCAGCAGCAGAGCAAAGCAGTTCCCTAAGTGCCGGATTTTCTGCCCCTTAGCACAAGGAGAATGCAGGTGAAGTGTATCCTGTCTGCGAGGCAGGTTAAGGAAAGGTCAGGGAGGCTCCAAGAGAAGGTGATGCTGGGAGCTTGCTGCTGTGGCCAGGACACCTTACATCTCATTGGGAATATGCCTCACTCACCCCTGGGCAAGGGGATGCCATAGGTGCTGCACAGGAGCAAGTCAGACACCAGGGAATGATTCCAATGGGTTGCATGGGCTTAGGACACAAGCTGCACCCCTCATGCTGCCTTGCCTTTTCAGCCACACATCATGCCATTGCAATTAGAATGCAAAGCTTTTATTCCCTGCATCATTCTAATTATCTTTAATGAAAAAAATCAAGCAACGTTATATTCAAATTCACACAGTGCACTCTATTATTTACTGGATTAAATTAGCACACACAGATCTAGCTCAAGGAAAAACTCTAACCATGCTCTATTTCCATTTAAAATGCATGATGCCATTTATCAAGGAACAGCTTCAAAGAAACTCAGAAAAATATGTTTAAACTATTAGTGCAACAAAAATAACCAATCATAGGCACACAAAAATGAGTTTATTAATGCAAGTAAATAAGGTTTTGTAAATGCGATACTTATGCACTGTTCATTTTGCATGTGGCAAGACAAGCATCAGGAATTTAGTCACGGAAAAGCCTTGTGGTTCTGAGTTCTAACCCCTCACCACAGCTTACATCATCACAGCCATTCATTTCCCAACTTAGCCTCTCCAATTGACTTAGAGCAAACAATCTCCTCCAAATATTCCTGCACCCACTGTTCATGTAATTCGCACTGCAGAGCAACAATATTCCATTGCACTTAATGAAGAGAAATATGACTGCTGGTTTTTGATATGACACAAACCTGAGCTTGGTTTCTATAGTTCCACTAGACCTAATTCTGGGAAAGGCAGTGTGAAACCTGAATACTGCTCGTAAACCGTAACCACGTACGCTTAGGGCTTACCTCAACCATTGTCTGGTTACCCCTTAAGGCCAGTAGCATGCAAGGTCCTAGTTTATTTTCAGCCAGTGAAAGCAGAAACTTCTTTGTTTTATAGCAGGATCCCATTAAAATATGCACCTATTTGAGAAACAGAGCTAAATTAGAGGTGTTAGCCGAAGAAACATATATACCTCTGGAAGCGACATTGTTAGACAGTCACACAAAACGTAGACAAATCTAAAGAAAAGGGGTCCCTCATTACCATTATGGTTGCAATCTCTCAACAGCTTCATTGCTGATTGGAAGTGATACCTAGTGAGATCTGAGGGAGTGGGTAGTTCTCCTCCCAAGAAGGAGCACAGCTGACAGAGGCCTGATACAGGCTCCCCAGGAAACATCAAAGCAGCTGTGCAATTGTCCCCATCCCTAGGAACACGATGAACCCAGCCCCAGGGGAACCACAGGAGACTTTTCCTTCACATCTGTTTGTAGTCCATTTTCTCTGGAAGTGCCAGCTGGTGAGCAAGTATTGTGTGGGCTGGATGCCTAGGTAAAAGGCAGTGGCACTGGATGAACACTAGCCTTGGTTCAAGGGTGGTGACAGACAAAATCACCTGTTTGGAATGAGCAGACAGGAACTGACTGGGAAAGGAAGGAATGCCTTAAAAAAGCAGTCCTGAGCCCTAAGTCAGAGATGACTTCATGTGCTTTCACATGCTCTTGTGTCATTATCTTGCTTTCTCTCTTGCTCAGTTTTCTCTGAAAGGAAAGAAATGCTGAGAACACTGCCTGAGTAAAACTCTCTTGAGTCCACTAGTTGACAACACTGTCCCGCAGACTTCTATCTCCAGAGAGCATCGGATGGTATCACATAGTAACACCTATGGCAGAAATGCAAAGCCACTTTTACAAATGAAATGTTAAGAGTCTCTTCTAACAAAAGATATTGGCAATATTCTTTCCCATTGAAAAGCCCTAGAGATTAGCCGCAGACAATTTCAGTTTCCCAGCTAAAGTCCTATTTTATGGCCCAGCAGCTGATTCACCAGTTTGCTGGCACAGCACTGTGTGACAATTTGTAGTTTCCAATGACCTGGACAGTAAGGGTTCCATTATTAACTACAGGTAAGTCTACATTACAATAAACTTGTAATATGTTCTGTGGTTCCCCTGGTTCATAGTATTGCCTGGACTATGTTCAACACTGCTGAAAATATCACAACCACGCCATGGTGGGGTCAGTTCTATGCAGATCATGTGCTACCATGCAATTCTTCTTCCTCGTGGCTTCATTACCAGCAAGGCCTTTAGAAAAAACACAAAATATTTTCTTAAGCATCCATGTTTTTAAAGGTATCCTTTAAAAACAGCAAGCTTAACGCCAAGAAGGATTTCATTTCATGCAGTTATCATTAAGCTTTTTAGGAGGTTTTCTTGAGTGACGGAAAATGATGCTACCACTTAATGCAAGGTCCATCTATGAACAGGATGTTTCCCAAACTTTATGGTTAGTCGTTAGCAGCTCTTTAAGTATTTATCAACATCCTTGCAAAGGGCACAGAGTACTGCATATTGATGTATGTTAGCACTCTGCTCTCATGCACGCCATCTCCTGATGCTCATAAATATCGCAGACCACAAAAGCTCTCAGGAGAAATTATACAGTTCTGAAGTTTTCTTTCCAAACATAAAAGACAGAATCAGTAAAGAGGAATGAAACCTTTTGTGAACAGTCTTTGTCCATAACCTGTTTTAAAGGTATCTGATCCATCTGGATCAAAGTGTATAGTAAGTTTTAAGTGTATAAACAGACGTGCATGTTCAGCATGAGGGAGATGCACAAAGTACAGATCCCTCTGAAAGTCACTCCACTGGACACCCGACTTCAACAAACGTTATTCCCCTTACCAGGGAAAGGAAGTAATACCATTTCCATCTTACTTGGTATATGGAGAATTAATAAACAGTGAGACTTACGTGACTTGACCCAGGCTGCACAGGAAGCCAGTGGCAGCATCAGCGATTAAAACTTATTATTTTCTGTCTAGTCTTTCTGAGAGTTACAAAAGAAATAACTACTAAGAAATAGAATGCTGGTTTCTAATTATACGTCCCCACAACAATGTAATTGGGCAGAGAAACTGCTAACATATTTTTATATCTATATAGCCACCCTTTGATTAATTCAATGTTACTGTTGGCCTTAAATTCCAAGGTAGCCTACAAATGAAAACTACAGTTGTGGATGTGCAGAACAGTCTGTCGCACCTGCCTTCCAGTATTCCATATTCTGAAAGAGTTCTTTATACAGACAAACACATGTGTTTATAAATACAAAAATACATACACACACACACATATATATATATGCATGGTTCTGTGCACTACACAGTGCAAAATCAACCAAAGTTTAAGAAGAGAAAGCTGACATATTAGCCAAATTGTGACTGCAAGGAATTTCAATCCATTTGGTGATATAAAGATTTAGATTTCCTGGTGCGGACTTGTAGTTTACAGAACCATGACAAAACCGCATTACTCACTGCAAAGAAGTTACTAAACTCACATTATGGCAGACACGTACCATACTGGCAAACAGCTCCCCATCATCATCACATGCCACTCCACCAGGGCTGTAGAGCTGGAACCAGCCATCCTTGCCAGCCCGCACACTCAGCAAGCATGAGTGGACCTGCCAAAAAGTGAAGACATTGGGAAGGTTACAGCTCCTGCCAGTAAGCACAGGTGTCTCCCACACTTGGCCAAAAGGAGTCACTACAAAACCAGGGTCTGCTGGAAATTCATGCTTAATATTCCAGTCTACAGAGCTACAGGCAAGTCTCCACTCACAGAATCCATTTCTGCAGTAGAAGCGAGGAGGGAAGCTGTATCATCACCTATTGCATGGCCTCTTTCATTCCCTATACACAAATTTGCCCTGATCTAGAACAGCTCCTTTCACTTGAAAAACCAGAACAAAAACCAACCCCCATCCCCAAAAGAAACAAAACAAAACCACAAATGAAAACGAAACAAACAGATGAAAATTTCTGAGCTTCTGCCATTTTCCCCCCATCCTACCACCATATGTGTCTATGCCTCTGATGTGATCTGCACACCAAATGCAGTTGGCTAATGGCTTGCTCCTTCCAGTTGTTAAAAAATCTTATTACCCCTGCTACAATAAAATGTGATCAGAGTCACGCTGAAGGAAATCCACAAATTAACAGGAATATGTAAGACAGAGGCTGCACTGAAGAACTGGCACCAGGAAGCTACCATTAGTCTAAATTTGGCCCACTGTAGAGATTACTGTATCTGTTCCCACAGCTTAATAGGAGAGTCTTAATTAAGGTTTTCTCCAGCTGATGATGTTGAACAAGCTACACGTGCAGCAGTCAGCCACCATGAAGCTATAGCTATCCACTCCTTCCAGTAACACACCTCCCACCCCCTTTCTCCTGATAATTCATGGGAATTATGGTCATTTGCACACAATGTAACTGAAAAACAGCCAAATAAAACCTGCTATTTCATAAGCTGTAAGGGTCCTGGATTCTGCTTTCCTTTTTTTTTGTATGGAAGAAAAGCTCTGAGAGATTCAGAGTGGGAAGATCTTGCTGGTTGCAGTTTGCTGCAGAGCAAGGACAGCAACTGATGCCAGACAAGGAAGTCACAACACGTTTATACACAAAGCAAGAAACCATTCATATTAACACCATGTGCCCTGAGCGGCTATTACTCCCTAAACAACATAAGCACAGCAAAACCACACCGTGTTTTGAAACAAACTACTTAAGGAGAGATCTTCGGAACAAGTGTTCTTTCAGCTCCCCCTGTTAATACTCTCTGTAACCTGTCAATAGACTCACTTCTTGCCTCAGGTCTTCTGCAAATCTCTGAATCACATATTTCAGCTCCCTGGGGGGAAAAAAAGGTAAAAGGACAAGAATAAGCAGTTGCTGGTTGCAGTATTCATGTGAGTGTCACATTTCTCTTTAATTACACTTTAAACTATATATATTCATGCACTTTACAGAGAAACAAGTTGAACTGCTTCCACAGGAAGGAAATGTGAGGGCTAAAAGTGATTACCAAAGACACTGTTCACAATAGCCTAGAAAAGGTTTCAAACGAGACATGCAGTGACAAACATGTTTGTAAACCCTATCAGCACCCAGTGCCTTTAGCCCTTGGGATACTGCTGTCACAGTAAATTACAAAGAAAACTACATCTTTTTGTTACTAACAGAACATGCTTACAGCCCCTCACAGGTAAAAAACATTAGAGACACAATACTGAATAATGTACCACTGCTATTATTGACTAGTACACGTATTTTAAGTAACTACCCCCCTTCAATAAAACAAGCAAGCCCCCAAAACTTACTTTGTAAATTTCTCATGTGCAAGAGCCCTGAAATTTAAAACAGAAAAGTATGAGGATTTGGGAGAAGGAAGGAAGGAAAAAACAAAGAAAGAAACAGAAAGAAGGATGTAATGAAGGGAAAAGAGAAAAAAGAAAAAGAAGAAAAAACAAAGCAAACCAAACCACAACCACTTCTCAGTTCTTTCCACATAATAAAAGGATTCGCTAAGATACTGCAGCACATAAGACAAAAAGAATAATCTTTCCAAAGAGATAGGTAAAGTCTCTTTCATTAATCTAGGGGAGAAAAAGAATGAAAATCAAAATACCACTTGGAACAAATCTTGCAGCTTTTCCTGAATCCTGTCTAAGGACTTAGACTAATGTCAGTGAAAGCTTTGAGTCAGAAGAAAGTAAGTAGAAGACTTACAATAAGGGTGTATCATTACAGGATTTTGGCTACCTAGAAGAGTCAAGTGAATTCTTTAATTGCAGTGCAATTGTAGTATGGTCACAAGTAATCAACATCATGCATCAATAAAGCAATTAGTGGTCATTCTGTGAAGTGCCTTGCATTGTGGTATGGTTTACACCTCCCCCAGGACACATGTTCGACTTAAGTAAATGATGTCTCTGTTGCCTATCTCCAAGCTCTTGCTGTAGCCCAGGTAACCTGGCACGGAGGATTAGACCTCTCTGATTCAAGACATCAGGTCATTAGGAGATGTGATAAGCTAGCAAATTGTACAATTACAGATTGTAATGTTTGTCCATGGAGGTCTGCATTTTATAAACACTACTGGTCATTAATAGGTTTCTGAGGAAGCTTGGCTGATCCGTAGGGTAGCTTCTTCATTTAAGGTAAAATACAAATGATATAGGTCCCTGTGACGCCAGTAAAGCATCCTCATCCACTAAATCTCTCACTTTGCTCTTCTCTGCACCAGCTTTCCTTCCTTTCCTGTCTGCCTGTCTGCAGTTAACCATTTTTCTCTTCAGCATCATCTTAGAGACATGGGAAAGGAAGATGAAGATGTCCCTCTGCCTCGAAGTAGCTCTTGATTTTATATCAATACTAGAGGCACAAAGCTCCTATTACCATCAGTTTTCACTTGACATTATATTTCACCATAGAACAACAGTAACAAGAATAACTCGGTAAATACTAGAGAGTGCAAACTTACTCCTTTGGAAATGGGATAGGCTGAAGCAAGCTGGCGAGGGCTGGTCTCCAGTCATCATAGTCAGACCTGAAAAATGAACATGCTGTTAACAGGTTAGCAAGTTTTAAACACGGTATGTCAACAGTTAGCTAGTTCAGGGAGTTTGAAGTTAAAGTTGGTGCAGGCACCACAATCCTTCTGTTTTACTGAGACACTCAAAAGATCCACAATGACATTTCCCTTTCCATTTCAGCACATTCTTGAGTGAGGCACAATACATCTGGTATTCACAATGACTTTCAGAGAGTCATTGTGACTTCATGTTGACTTTATGTCAACTTAAAAGACTTTATGAAGCCTGTTGACAATTAATCACTAAGTAATACTTTCATCTAAGTTGGTACAGCAGTTACCAGGCCATTGCTATTTACAGCTGTGCTCTGCATTTAACTGGAATTTTTTATTTTGATGTGGGCTTTTTTGAAATAAAACAAGCTCATTTGTAGAAACAAACATATCCCCCAGTCCATTCTGACCTTGGCACAAAGGAATGGATCAATTCAAACAGTATAAAGTCTTTAGCTTAAGAGGAGAGAGACTAGTGAAGGAAACACTGTGATCAGGAGTGTGAGAGGATAAATGAAGATAACCACAGCAGACAGCTAATGCCAGTGGACCTGGTATGAAGCGTCTATTAGCACCACAGCTCCCAGCTGATGCGTTCTGTTTTCATCTCTGCTGTCAGTATACAGACAGTACACTGTATACTGCAGACAGGTCTGTATGGCTCTGAAGAGCCATCCATAAGGGGATGCTCATGTAAACTAGGATAAAGAGAATGTTTTGCATACATTGGTCAGTGCAAACTAATCTGGCAGCATATCACCTCAATCTACCTGCAAAACACCAGCTGCTTGAGCACATATGGTGGAGCAGGTATGGCTTCTCGTGCAGCAGTAGCACTTTGCACACTGCCACCCCCCTCCTCCAAATGATCTCAAATATTTAGGGGTTAGTTAGCACTGATTAACTGCCCTACCAATGCACTACATGAAGAGTACAATCATTGTACGAAAGATGAAGAATACAGAAGATAAGAGAATTGGAAAATTAAGCACCAAAACAGGGCACATAACCCAACAGCCAAAACCCATATCCTGGCACTGCCTTGTGAGGCCATCCTCACTCCAATTTATACTAATGAGTACACATGGAAGTAAGAGTAGTAAACCTCATATGGGGTGAAACACTTTGGGATGTCTGTAGAAGGCAACGTACAAGAGCCTACCGTCTCCTCTTGCTGCTGCTACCCTTTGGATTTCAGTTTGAAAAGCCAGACTACTGGCTACAGCTTATGGAAAACTTGGCACAAAAGTATGGTGTTTCTTTAGGAAAGAACGAAGTGTAATGTTCTCAAATGGACAGTAACTACTGATAGCATAAGAAACAGACAATATATGCAAAGGAACCATTCCAAAATAATGCATTTTTTTTTTGTAAAGAAAAGGTTTTAGCCCAGAGAAACAAGATGGATGCATTTCCAAAAGTCTCATCCATTTATAGAACCACAGAAACCAGAAGTTTCTATAAACTAATAATACACATTATGTTGGACAGTCCACAAAGGCATGTTCATGGACATAAAGAAAACTTACGTGCATGAGTAGTGTACTCTTAAGAAGCAATATCAGTGCTGGCTCTTGGGTCCTCAAAGAACTGACAAGTCTAATGAGCAGTCCTTTTGCTTTCTTTTTCTTTTTTTTCATAAACATACCTCTGGAAATTCCTAGTAAACCTGTGGCCAATTTCACTCTAAAACCAACAAATTTTTATCGATAGATGCAAACAACTTTCAGAACAGGTTATTGTTCTTAAAGGAGAGAAAAGACTGAGTTAGGAAATTCAAAGGTGTTAAAGGTGTTTCACATCACATGAGATACAGTACCTACAATTCTTGCCTCAAAGAAGCCTAAGAGCCACTTGGAAGCTTAGGTCTTGTGACATCTCAGATTAGTGTTTCACCACTAACATTCCTCCTTGAGCAATCTGTGGAGTTCTGATCAGTAATAATGTGAACCAATCAATTTTTCATGGCTGATCTTCAAAGGAAATTGCAAGAGGAATTAAAAAGCCGCTTTGTAATAGACTAAGACAGAGTGAAACTGCAGACAGAACTGGACAGTATCACACTCTGACTTTTCTTGAAGCTGGGACTTAGGTGTGGCAGCTATTTGCAGAGCAGGTCTGTGAGAGGACAGTGATAATAAACTATAGCCTGTTTTCCTAGGAGGAGAAAAAAGGAAGAAAACTGTGTCCTGTGAAACACACAGAGCTTGGTCACATGAATGGGACCCGAACATAACATCTACACAGCCTGTAATCCCTTCAATCTGAGCTAGGAAACATGAAACAAACACAGCACAAGAATAAAACTAAACTACTTATTAAAAGCCTACGGTGTTTCTCCTCCTCCCACCTATTCTCTTTTCAAAAACATCTTCCTTCTGTCTGTGCTCATCTCATTTGCACTCTTTTTTCACTTCAGACAGTCACTTTTTTCTTTTCTCTTTTTTTCAATCCATTCAAAGCTCTAGCACAAGAAGTGTTTGAAGCAGGGAAAGAAAGGGAGATCGATTAGCTCTAGCTGCAGTTAACAACCACTGCTATGAGCTAGACAAAGAGGCCATGCCAGGAAGAGGAGGGAGCACCTGTGACAAACTCCTTTTGGAGCTCTTCAAAGGGTGCTGGGGCTGAACGCTCACACTAATATACAGCTTAAATCCCAAACTGGCCTTATAAAGAGGGGGAGAATGACTCCCTCATGTACTCACCTGGTCTGATTTGCACTTTTAAGGTGAGCAGCACCATGCGCTGGTAGGTCAGGGTGCCAAGTGGGTGAAGGCTGTCAGAGCAGTCACCTGCTGCTGCACACAGCTTTACTTACCCAGAAACCTATGCTGGCCAGAACACTGGCTTAACCATAATAATTAAGCCCTGACTGCAGTGACTTTGCCTCTAGGCCATCGTCACTATTGGCCTGCCAACATAATACATTTTCCTTCCCCGGGATCACCTTTCACCAAAATGAAAATCTGCCCATGTGTCCGGTGCAGCACAAACAATCCAAAACATATTAGCAACCCGGGGCAACCCTAATAAACATGACATAAGAGAATCCACTTGGGATATTCAGAGCATGCCACTGACCTATTGGGGAATGCAGAGAAGGCAGGGGAAGCTCCAGTGGGTGCTTGCATTCGGAAAGCTGCCAGCCTTAACACCAAGAGATTGCATGCCCAGAGCCCTCTGTTTTCAGAGGGCAATAAACAGACAAGGAGCAACTATGTGGAAGAAGCTTGTTTCTCCAGCTTGGCACAACCAAAAATCTTTCAGGTAACTCCTGTTATCAGAAAATAGTAAGATGACCAACCCCTCCAGACACATACCTTATCCCTTCCTTCCCTTGCTCTGTATCAAATTCCCTACCAGATCCCTTGTCATATAAGGCACAAATCTGCTATCTGCAAAACAGTGAGGCTTCATGTTCAGCCTTCTCTGAGCAGGACTTGTTTGTTTTTCAAAAGAAAATGTAGAACCATAGAAAGGCCCTAGAAAGTTCCTGTCCTGGCTGCTGAGAACAGAAAAGGGTCCTTCCAGATGCCCAAACACTTGTACCCTTCCCTTGGGCCTTTGGGACCAGGGTAAAGTCGGTTCCTTGGGCAAACTTGCATTGCTGTTTCCTGATGCTATCACACTGTGAGCAGTGTAGATCTGTTCTAGTCCAAGAAAGAGGATACACAGCCCCTCTTACTGCAAATGTCAGTACAGCTGTTCAAGCACAAGTCTGGCTGTACAAGAAATTCTCTAATGCATGGAAACATTAACATGCAAGTAGGCACTGGGCAACACTAAGCATCTCTCAGATCCTCTCATTCAATGTGATGAAACAAAAGATTTCAATTAATTTAGTGTATTTTCTACAGACCAGTTTAAGACCTGCAGCATTCGGGAGGCACTGACTGGCATCAATAACAATATCAGAGTCCAGAATGCATTAGAGAATACTGACACAGAAGTTTGATTCACTTTTGAGCGCAGGACAAAAATACCATGTTCCGCTAGAGACTGTCTCCCCTTCAAAATCTGCCCAGAGTTTGGGCCATCTGCCAACATCCCTTTGAGGGTTTTTTTTTAATGATGGCTTTAACCATCATTTTCTGGTCTCCTTTAGTATGCAATAGCTATGTTTTGTTACTCAGCTACATCAGAAAAGGGTCAAAGATGCTCTTGGTGAATTGGTAACAGCCACAAAGATGAACTTTCTAATCTGCACAATTATCCTTCTGTGCAAAAAGTGAGGTATTGCAGTGATTATTAAATAACTGCTGTTATTTTTTATCAATATTAGAAGAGCTTTTTTTTTTTCCCCAAAAAGTAAGTATTGTGTAGGAGCTAGGTGAACAATAAGATGTCCTCTGCAGAAGGTACTCTTAAGAATCCTTATTTGCTAGACTTTCAGTAATTAAAATCTGCCTAAATAAATTACTCCCTGCTGTCCTAAGTTAATTATGTAAAAAAGATATCATTGTTGGTGACTCTCCTGTTTTCATGATAATACTGAGCCAGACACCTAAAAGAACAATTAAATTCAATGCTGAACAACTTATTTATGTTTGGCTTACCACTGTTATTAATAAGAACATTATTTTAGTGACTGCCTGCTGAGAGCTCAGCTACTGGATAGCAGTTGTCTTAATTAATGTTTTCTTCCTACTGGCATGTTCTGCGACTCTCTTTATAGTCTCAGTTTTTCAAAGTACAGTAATAGTATTTAGTGAATTAGAAAGCCATTGTTCAAGAAGAATCTGAGCATGTAAGGAATAAGCATCACAACAGCATCATCTTGCATTTTTGTTAATAACTACCAGCCCTTCTACAACGCTTTTTTATCGTTGGTTTGAGAGTTTAAAAATCAACATTCAAAACCTTTACTTGTATTTTAAAGGTAAGGAAACTAAGGCACAAAAAGAAGCAACTTATTTAAAGCCTCCCAGCAAACCAGTAGCAGAATAAGGAGCAGGACTAATTTCTGCATTAATGCTTTCAGGTCAGAAAAACCCAAGGGATGAACAAGAATGGAAGGGAACCTAAATCAGTGGCTCTGCCTTAGAAACCACCCTGTATTCTCACAGGTTGTGACTTCTCAAGCAGAAGGTGGACTCTGGCAAGGCAGCTGAGGAAAGCTGCACCAATTTTGTAGTATAGCTGGTCCTTCACTATACACATGTATTCTGTATATTTATCCTGTGTGTACAGAATTGCCCTTGCACAAGCTGGAAAACGGCACAAAGCTGCTCCCCACCTACAACCTGTGCAGTAACAACAGGTTCCTATTTTCACCGTAGGTATTGAAGAGCTTGACTTTTAAAAAGACAGCAAACACAGCAAAAAAATACCTTCTTTCAAGGTACAGAGTGAAATGAAAGTTCTTAGCGCAGGAAATTATATGGGAATTGACACCTGGCATATCAACTGTTCAAAATGTGGAGAGACTGCAGAAGAACATGCCCATTCATGAATTTGTTCATAAGTGTGTGTCAGCTGCGTGATGAAACCAAAACCGTCAATGCTTAGTGAGTCAGCATCCAAGCCAGCATCAGGACTGAGAGAGTTCACAGTGTTCATAGAAAACACCTAGAGTCAAGGGGACGGGAATAAATACACAATGTGTTTCATGTAGCACCTGGGCGTGTGAGGCCACCAGATGAAGCGAAGTCAGATGCTGTGCTATTTCAATGCAAGCTTTCCTAAAGGCAGAAGAGACTAGGCCAGGGAAAAAAAAAACAAACAACACAAAAAATTAGCCTCCAACAACTTCCTGCCCAAGAATCTAATGGGAATGGTATTTTGGATTCACTTGTTCTACCTCTAGTTTTGTATGTGTGCTTATGGATGCATTTGCAGTGATTTAAAGAATTGTGTTGCAGACTCATAGTATGTATCTTGAAAAAAATTGAAGCATAGGACAAAACTTTCACAAAATCTTTCACTGCTTAAAAATAATTAACGTAGACATATAACAGTTTTGCCCAAAGGCATACTGCAACTCAGTAGCAGAGCTGGCTGTCAAAGCAAAGGGAGTTGTTTCGGGGTTGTTTAAGTGCAACTCTATTACAGGCTTCCATTCTGCAGTCCACCTTTTGTTTTTCTCCTCTGAATTTATTTATCCAGGAGAAAAACAAGCTATTCCTGAAGAACTTTTTATTTATGTTCCTTTTGAAGACACTCAGAGGATTTGCTTCCCAGGAAACCACAGAGCCACCAGTTTGTAAAGGCTATTTGAGCATTTGTTCGCTAACAGAGGTCTGCCGCACCAAAGCAATTGGTTGACAAACACAGGCTCCACTCTTAACACACGTAAATCCGAACAAGTCATCAAATCTCTACAAAAAAGTGAAGGGAAAACACCTGAGTGGAAACAAGATGCTGACCTCAACCAACTCCTGCTGAAGGCAGCTCAGCTGCCTATCACTGCACAAGCACTGAGCCTAGCACAGACCTGCCTTTTTCTAGCTCTGTCTTGGGCAATCTCAAGAGCCCTGGAAGAGGCCAATGGATGACTTTTTTTTGGTGGGCAAGAACAAACCAGAAGCCACTGACAACAACATCCCATCTTCTGTAACATGCCTGAGGCTCACTGTACAAATAAGCTTTCCATTTTCATCTTCCCAATGCTATTTTTAGAGCATATTGGCAGTGCCAGATGTCTCTTTCAAAGGCTGGACTCTTCAGAGCTGGAGTTAAGATTTATAACCATGTGCTTGCTGGCCAAAGATGTTGAAGATGATAGGCCTGTGGGAAAAGCCCCCCCACTGTTAAGACGACAATTGCTCGAAAAGCTATTTAGAATAGTTACTCACAGCATCTTGAGTATTTCAACATAACAGCCAAGGATCCTGTCTGCCTGGGCACTCAGCTCAATGCTCATGGTGCTGCAGGTAGGACTGACCATCAAGCAGTCAATCAGGTTGGGCTCGCTGTCATTGCCGGCGTTGGCTGTCATCTTCTGATTAGCTGTGTTGGTGCGCTCCATTTCCACGTGGATCTCATTTGAAGCAACAATAGGTGGTTTGGTACGGGATTCAGTCACAGTGGCCTCTTGAGAGACCAGATCAGGATTTGTGTGTAGAAGGCGGAGAGGCAGATTAGGCTTTCGGTCACACTGCTGCTGGCATCCATTCCTGATTTCCTTCAGGCTTGGCGAATTGTCTCGGCTGAATTTTAAGAACAAACAAATAATTTCAATATACAAACACAGCAGCAGAGCAGGAGAAAGCGTTCAACACTGAGAAGCCAAGATCTTTGGCAATTTCCCACTGCATTTCACCCCAGCCCACTGGATTGCTTTCTTCCATGTAACTGGATTACTGCAATCAATTCAAAACATTAAAAAGCTCCAACAGGACTGTTCAGCAGTCCCTATTCTATAAAGATTCAGGCTCTTCATTAGTCTAATTGGCATGTCAGTTTAGTATAAAGGTGAACTTTCCCATCCAAGTTGTGCAAAGCTGTAACAGAATCCATGCCCAACTATGTATCTGGCTACAGTACATGCCCAGACATTTGTCTGCAGCCCTCGTGTCTGCAATTCCTGCTGGACACTAAACAGCTCCTGTCCGTGCTCTACCATGAGGGAAGTCAGATAGGCATAAACAAACAGGAAACATAGCAGAGGGGAACCCTCAGTGTCTACTGGAAACTGGCTTGTGTGCCAAGAGCTTTGGCATCTATTTTGTGGTTAGTCAGGGATCAAGTTTTAAACAATAGTGGAGACAGCATTGTGAAACCGGCTCACGTTCAGAGCTGCAGATACACAGGGGTTTACACACCAACCCTCCTTCAAGATATCGCCCTTCCCTTTGCTTTAGGTGTAATGCACTTCATGTGCCAGAAAGGGAGCAAAAAAGCCACTGCTCTGGGTAGTGCTTACTTCCCAGAGACTGTTGAGCATTTTCATCTGCTGCTGGCCTCAAAAGGCTGGTTATGGCTGCAGCCTGCCTTAGAGGAGTATCTCAAGAGTGGCCAAGCTCAGCAGGCAGCTGGCTGTTGAACTCCATCCTGGAAGTTACTGTAGTACTTCTGTATTGGGAACTGACAAGCTCCTTGCAGCAACAGCGCTGTCCCCACTTTCAAGCATGGGAGCTAAAGATGTGCAGTAACAGATTGCTGTGTTCACTGCTCCAAAACACGCCACAGTGAGTACAAGTGAGTAACGGTTCAGGACCTTCCAGGTTTTCAAGCACAGAGCTTGAAATACAATCAAATATCTCCAAAACCATGCATGTGATTGACCGGAACCCCCACATGTAACACTAGCAATGAGGAGACATGCTCTCATATACTCACACCCATGCTCACACCAATCTTGTTTACAGATGCCGTGCGTTTGGAAGTAACGTGCAGTCAGCTGGGAAGTCATACTGACCTGTTGATAAATTCCTCGTAACACGAATAAATGGCTGCTAAGCAGACAGCTACAAGATTTGGCAGGACCCTGGGATGGGGGCATTGTCCAGTTGGACCGTGCATGCTGAAAAACAAACACCAAGGTGACATCATTGTGAAGACTTCTGTGGGCAAAACCAGTCAGACAGAATGGGGTGCCAGAACTGGATGCACTGCCTTGGGGAAACTTCATAAGGGCAATAGCAGAGAGTAATTTTAACCCTGTAAATCCCTTGTTTATGAAATGTATCTCTACAGTCCCCCCAAAAAAATTCACCATGACTGAGCATTATGTGGTCTCAAGTTAATGGGAATTTCTCTGGAGAGGCTCTGAGTCTAAATGCATAAGAAGAACACACACACAGCCAAGTCCATGTGCCTCCAGTGTGCAACCAAGCAGAAAACCCCAGCCTTATTTAAGAATTAGTTTTAAAATAAAAAATAAAATAATAAAAAAGATACTTCAGCAACATTGCCTCAAGGACTCTTCTGATTTATTTACTGTTTGCCAGTACCAAAAAGCACCAGCTACTCTTAGCAGCCAGAAAAGAGATGAGCAGGGCTGTGAGAAGTAACACAGGTAAGCACATACACAGAACTTGACATACGTCATACATTAAATGTAACAAACCTATGAATAAACTTCTTCACCACCTCCATTCCAGCATTCAGCTCATTCAAAGCCAGAATATACTCCTGAGTAAACAGCCGCAAACGAGGGCACTTCCCAAAATCCTGTCCAAAAAGGAGAGATTCAGTGAAGATGGTGAAATGTGCCTGCAATGGACGTCAAAACTGGGCTTTCAAAAGAATTCAACTCAAAACACAACCAAATTCACTTTGTGCTGTTGTCGTGGGTTAAGCCCAGCTGGTAACTCAGAACCACGACAATTATGGTGACAGCTTCAAGAGCACTGTGTCACTCCATGCTGAAGTAGTGTTCTTCCCACTAATAACAGTGTGCTTACCAATCCTTCTCTTTCCCCCATACCCACCCTGAAACAAAAAGACATGTTTAGTGAAGCAAAGCCCTACCTACACTTACATTTCCTTTGTACACTTCACTTCACACCTTCATTTTGAAATGTATGTTTTTGTTGTTTTGCATTTTTGCTAACGTAACTCACAACTCCAGATTTTTTTGAAATGCAGCTCAAAAGTTATTTTTTTACTTCCATTTTTCACATTCTATCTATTCAAGATTTTGAGAAAATGTTTCTGACATGCAATCAGTAAGTGATCAAGCATAAAACCAGAGACCAGTTCTTTCTCCAGGGGTCTTACTCCAGGTACAACGTGATTTTGACAGATGAGCTTTCTCCTAATCCTGCAGTCAGAAAAGCACCTGCTATCCGAAATCCCGCATCTCCACATATCACTTGCTATTTTTAGATGTGAAAGGAGTAGAATCTGCTGCCTGGTGAGAGTTCCAGCACATTTCTTCACATTTACACAGGTGTAACCTTATTATACAGCTGTTATTTAACTACAAAGATGTATTTAAAGAGGTCAACAAGGCCCACTGAGGACAAATGAGCCCTCCCAGTTATCCCTCAAGCAGCTGAACTGTCGAAGAAGAGTCATCCTGGGAAAATAAATGGCAGGTCACTTCCAACCCTAACCATTCTATGATTCTAACTGAAATGTAAAGAAATGCCACAAGTGGTAACATCAGACGTCTGTAAAAGGGAGGATGCACTCTCAAAGCACTGAAACCTACTGTTCCTTATTTTAGTTTCAGGCACTTCTATAACACAACTTATATTAACATTTCAAAGGTTTTGCAGCTACAGAAAATTACCAAAAATGTGAATACAAGCCTAGATGCGAATACAAGCCTTGGCAGAACAATGTCTTCAGGTCTAAGTCTCACTCTTCGCCAGCACTGAACGGCTATCTGGTAACTTCACCCAGCAAAGAGACATTCCATGGTTGGTACTACAATTAAAAGTCATCAAACTTCTAACAACAACTTCTGGCAGCTACATATATGCTTAGTGCAAGGGTGCAAGACCGTGTGTACTTTCTTATATATTTGGTGCCATTTAATTTCATGAACACTCCTTGCAAGACAGCTTTTTGCGACTTGTTTATGAAATTTTTCAATCCATGTAGGTGTCCTAACTGAGGTTAGAACGGAAGTCCAAGAGATCAGGAAGAGGATGTCACTGCTGACTGCTCTAAAATAAAACATCTCCCAAAATAAGCATGATGCCCTGTCACGATACCAGGTACAGAGCAATACAAAGTCAATACTGTTTGCCCCCCTGAAAGATAAATAATGGTGCTTTTATTTTATTGAAACATTTGGGTTGAGCCTACAAACAGCTGAAACCCAAAGGTAAGGAGATGTTGCTGAACACTCCCCAAGCAGCTCAGCATACAGCAGTCTGCAGTCCTGCACATAACAGGTTCAAAGCAAGTATCAGCAAGACAAAAAGCTATCCTTGTTCTCTTGAGATTTCAAAATGATAGATCAATGGAGCAATTTCTCCCAATTTTATATGGGGGCAACTGTGGAACAGCACTTGCTGTAAACTTCTCAAAGACCCCAGAGCAAATCAGCACCAATGATGGGAACAGACAGCTAGGTTTCCTGCTCTAAGTACACTGAATTGCATGGGGCCTCCTAGGGTTATGAAATTTATTGCCAACAATACTGTCCCCCTAAATGATAACTTTATTTACGTGCACACACACATTCTCTGAAGGGCTATTCAGTACAGAAGTCCTTGAGGAGCAGCAAGTGCCCAAATCCACTCCAATTAATATATGACACAGCAAATTCCCTGACTGCACACAGCGGGACAGACATGTTGATTTTCAATCTGCAAATGTTAAGTATGGTAAATATACCCAATTCTCTGAAGCTAACCAAATGCAAGCATTGCATTATGCATTTACTTTTTATTTGAGACCCCTCAAGATCTCTGGATGCTTTAAAAAAAGAGTCAGTCTGGAATCCAAGAACAATATTTACAGTGTATTTCATTGAACACTACAGAATATTCAAAAATGTTTACATGTCTGCAGAGTGCAGGCACAGCGCCAGGACTGTAACCTATTTGCCATCTTGGGCTTTCTACCTAGTTGTGTAAACACAAGGAGTTAAATAATAATACTGTTATAAAAGTAAGAAATATGAACTGTTTTCTACTGGGGTCATACTATACACAGCAGGACAGCAGATGGTCTCTAAAATTACCTATCAGTTAGTGAAAAGAGGTTGATTGCGTAGTTACAGAGGTTTAAGATCCATCCTTGAGATCACAGCCAAGTCAACTGCCTGAAATATTTTATTTGGTATTCTTTGCTACAGCATTGTGAAGTGAAATTTCTGTAACTTAAAAGCTATGCCAGGAAATGTATCCTCATCCACAAAGGACAGAGGGCAGGTAAACACTCAGACCTTCTAAGGAAATATGGATCATGTAAGAATATGTTCAGAGTTAGGTGGAGAACACAATGCTGTCAGGGCAGTCTCCTGCATTTATTTCCATCACGAGCAAGAAACTGGCAATGAGAAGGGAGAAAGCCTGGGAGACAGCAATCATAAAACTAACAGAGTACACAATTTCTCGGCTGAGAAAGAAGAATAGCAGAAAAGCGTGAGGAAATTCAGGAAACCTAGGCAAGAACTCACTGGAAATGAGTCTAAAGGAAAATGGAAATGCACAGAGCTGGGAGCGTCTTAAAAAATGTTGAGGGCCTCAGGTCAAAAATCCACAAAGTTTCTATTCCAGTTTTATTCTTTAATGGATTTTAAACCACTGTAACTACAAGGATGCCACACAGGGAGTAAATAAGGAGCAAACAGCCAGGTGGGAGAGAGCTGGAGCTGCATATACTGGCAGTGCTGCCAAAAGAAACATTCTTCAAATCATGGCTTTGCCTTAGATGCTTTTGAAAGTCCCACTGATTGCATTTACAAAGCAACACATGATTGCATGCAGCATTCACACTTTGAGGGGTTAGATTTCGATATCACAGTGCTTTTGCTCATTACAGGCAATACAACTTCTAATTAGAAAAGGTATCACAGTAAAACTTCTCCAAATTGGAGAACTCCTGTAACGTACACTCACCATGTTGTGTTTGAGAATCCTCTGTACGACTGGTGTGAACACTTCAATCACAACCATGGACCGCGGGCGCTCCCGGCAGTGCTGTAATGAGCAACAATCATTTTATGAGCTGCAGAAATCATGGAAAAAGGTCTCCTTTTCACACCCTATGCATGGGTTACCCCAAGGTGAACAAGATCCAAGGGCTAAATTAATCTTTCCTGGGATTGGGGTACTTCTAATGTTGCTCCTTCCTATATACTTGCTGTCATCTAATGGAAGAGTATCATGGGAGCTCATGAACTACATCAGTCCCTTTCCCTGCTGCCCATTCTCCACAAAACTCACTGGATGTAGTATTCTGGGGACTTTTACCCTTTTTAAAACTTGCCAGCAGTTTTAGAAGTAAATGGGTTGGGGAGAAAAAGATATGTAGACACAGGCAGCGTAAAAGCACAGACCTCCTTTCCTTGAGATCCAGGCTAAAAACCTGTGGTGGATCTTGGGAGGGTACCAACAAGCCAGTCCCCCATCACAGGCTAAAATATACAATTTTAATGTATCAGTCAGAGTAATTTAGGTTGGGATGAACCTTTTGAGATCATCTGGTCCAATCCCCTGCAATCCCTTGCCTTGAGTCTGAGGCTAGATATGACCCTAAGACTGTCTTAATAAAATGCAACAGTCAGAGGAGTTCCTGAAACTTGACTTAAATTCTGTAGGAAGAAGCTGCTGATTAGTAACTCTGGATGGGAATTATAAATAGCATCCAGAATGTACCCAGTCATCAGTAAGCAAATTTAAGCTGACACACTAACAGGCCTAGGAGAAAAGTAGTGTTTTCAAATCCAAAAGCTCTGGAATCCAAAGTACTCAGAAGTTTATGGAAACGAATGCAAAATACAACACAAGCATGGATTTACCAGAAAAGAGGATGAGTCCTTATCGTTTTCCCACTGCCATTAACCAACGACATAATATCATTAGGGCTGAGTTATGCACCATATTACCAACTCATCTGAACACAATGACTCCAATGATTTTTGCATTAGCTACATACAACATGCAGTAGGACATCTGTGGTACCCAGACTGAGGTGTGGGAGTCTGAAGATTTTAACTCGCACAGAGCATCACAACGATGCAGTCTGATGTACAAAGAGTATGGATCTATTTATCATAATGGTGCTGTTGAATACCTGGTTGTTGACCAAAAACTAAAATCAATTTGGGCATGAGGTAAGGCACTATAGGAAAAAAACAACCACCCCCTCAAAGAACTACAACTATGAGATTTCAGAAAGCAGAGCTGTTCTGATACCTTGCAGAAGAATTCACAGAGGTCAGGAGGAGGATGGTTGTTTTCCAGCAAAGGTGCAATTGCCTTTAGAAAGAAAGACAGAAACAGAGAAAACAATTTAATTAGAGGACTGCAACTGGAGTTAGCATTTTGCAGAGAAATGTTTTTCTTGGGGGGAAAAGATCACTTTTTAAAAGGAAAGACAAAAGTATCAACAGAGAAATTAAAGATGAGTGGGTTTGTTTTACCTGTGTGCTCATTTTACATGTAAGCTCAAGCACACCTTTGCTATGCATCCTCTGTAAAATTCTGCCTTTAACTGTGTCAGTGCAAATATATAACACACCACAAACGGAGCACAGTTTTTATAATGGTTTAAATGAAAACAGGAGCAGGCCAATTGCTTCAGGATGTAACACAACAAGGATGAATCAGGCTCCCTGTTTCAGTTACAACATCTCTCCAAAAGACAAAAAAAAAAACAAACCCCACACATCCTTACATCTCTTATGAAAGAGTTTAAGCTCTTCTTGTGAGAAATAAATCACTACAAGTATCACAGCACTCTTCTTACCTTGGTGGACCCTATTCATCAAAATCAAGCATCTAAATTTGTGCAAGGTGAGATTAACCATTCCTTCTCTGTTGCTACAAAAAACAATGCGCTTATGCTCCGTAAATACATTAGAGGTCATACCTGCCACTGAGGTTGTAATGAACTTATGTTGTTGTTACTTCCTTGGTAAATTAGAAAATGGCACTAGAATAATGTATTCTATGTGCTAGTGCCTTCGGGCTCTTCCAGTCTTGAGCTAAAGGGATTCCCAGGATCCATTTAAAAATAAGACTCTAAACACAGCAGCTAGGACATTTTGTATTACGCAAGTGAACACCAGATATTTTATCTGGATGGCATCTGGAGTTTTACTAAGGCAGCTTGCTTTGGTTTTTTGCACTCCCTCCTGCCTCCTTAAGGGTTTCAGCCCCAGCAACTCTGCTTACAATGACCCGGTTTCACAATAGCCACTTTCATGCACAAATAGGTCAAGATTAATACGAAACCCAAGCACATCTGCAAAGATCTGTTTAGGTTACACACAACATTTGTGAAATTTCTGCTCATTATCCTGAGCCATACTTCTGCAACTGTTCACTCTTCCTCTGCTGGTGGTCAAGCAACAGTGATCTGATGAAGACTGGGACACTATTCAGTGAGACTAGAATATCCTTGCTCCCCATCCAACAACACCTGAGCTAAAGATCTCCCTTCAATCCATCTTTTGGACTGTTTGCTCTAGGGCCTGCCAAACCACAGGAGTCTTGTGCTGCAAAACCACCCAAGTGTTCACGCCAGTCTGGTACCTGCCAGAGGATCACTGTATCAGGGATGCAACTGGCTGGTTGTCAGCTTAAGGAAATGAGCTTCATTGTTTCAACCCAGTCCTTTCTGAATGTAGGGATGTTGTGGTTTAAGCTTAGTCGTAAATTAGACAAAGCATGTAGCCTGCTTGTTTTCCCCCCACAACCTGTCCTTC
>WYDI02019916.1:0-23603 GCA_009867235.2 Psittacus erithacus | reverse complement strand
CCAGGCTGAACAGCCCCAACTTTCTCAGCCTGTCTTCAGATGGGAGGTGCTCCAGTCCCCTGATCATCCTCATGGCCATCCTCTGGACTTGTTCCAACAGTTCTATGCCCTTTTTATGCTGAGGATACCAGAACTGCGCACAATGCTCCAAATGAGGTCTCACGAAAGCAGAGTAGAGGGGCAGGATTACCTCCTTCGACCTGCTGGTGACACTCCTTTTGATGCAGCCGAGGATACTCTTGGCTTTCTGGGCTGCGAGCTCACACTGAAGCTGGCTCATGTTCATTTTCTCACCGACCAACACCCCCAAGTCCTTCTCGGCAGGGCTGCTCTGAATCTCTTCTCTGCCCAGCCTGTAGCTGTGCTTGGGATTGCTCCGACCCAGATGTAGGACCTTGCACTTGGCATGGTTAAACTTCATAAGGTTGGCATCAGCCCAGCTTACAAGCATGTCAAGCTTACTCAGGTCAAGCTAATAAGCTATGCTGAGAGGCAGAATGTGTTCTTCAAATGCAGGTATCCTGCTTCAAAGACCTCAGGCAACAATGGTCAGTGAGATACAGCTGCAGATCCACATTAGCACAGAGGGGCTCTGTATGATACCCTAAGCAGCAGCAGCCTGGAGGTATTCCATGTGGTTCACAGGTTCACCTGGGAATGAGGCCAATTCACAGTCACAGTAGCCAACTTTCCTGGGGCTTCTAGGGAGAGGTACAGATGGGATAACTTCTGCAGTTTTTTGCCCGAGGGCTCCCTCACTCTTGTCCCACCAGCGCCCACATTTTGGCCCCTTGTAGAACTCACAAATTTGCCATTGTGCCATGGATTCTCCTACTCCAGGTGCACCAGAAGGCCACTGTCTCAGGACTCTTGACCTCTGGGCTTTTAACAATGTTCTGAGGGTTTATTTTCCCACAATCTCATTCTGTTGTTGACTTAAACCAACTGCTTATTTTTCTTGCAGCACTCTGTCTCCTTAAGAAAGAAATTAGCACAAAAGGAACGAAGGGGTGAAGGGTTATCACAACCAGTGGACAAGAACAAGGAGGTGGTGGGAATACTTTTCTTCTTCTCCAAGCTGTTCTCTTCTGTGCTAATGCACTTCTTTTTGCTGAAGGGATTGCACAACAATGCTGACTATTTACACATTTATGAGGAAGGCATCACTGTATTCTATGAAGTGATTGTCTCATACATGTTTCCTTTTGGGGCGTCTATAATAATTGTGTACACAGGCACCTACATAGCTGAGTTGGCTGCTGCTGGACTGTTATTTCACTCACACTGACTTCACATCCATGTTAAGTCACTGACTTCCTTCAATCTATCCCAGATTTGTATAGTGAGATCAGAATGGGTCTGTGCTGGAGGGGGCTGCTTTTTCATTTTTAAATAAGGCCTATATAACACGAGAAGCCTACATCAAAATCACAAAACTGGTCTTTCAAGTGAAAACTGTAATAGTTTAGTGGATACAATAGGAGATAGTTGATATTATGATAGGAGAATTTAGAGGCTTGGGTTTGTTTTCCTGGGAGAAATCTTCCATATTCTTGATCTAGTTCTTACTGCGTGGTGTTTGTGAGTCCACTTTGGTGTACCCTTTCTTACCAGAGTATGTCACACATAGAATCATAGAATAGTTAGGATTGGAAAGAACCTTAAGATCATCTAGTTCCAACCTGTGAAATCCCCTACTATAGCTCTGCCAAGAGCAAAATTCTCCTCAGGGCAGAGAGCAAGCACAATGGGGGGCTGCATTTGAATGCCACTGGAGGGAATAAATACTTCATAGTGACTTGCAAATCTGTGCCCATTCTCTCATAAAAGGTATCTTTGTTCTCTGTCTAGGTAGCACTCCCTAATTCCACCCAGCTGGAAGAAAAGGATACCAGACAAAAAGTCAAACTGTGGGCTTCTGCTTCACTGATAATACCTCACCATTAATCCACTAAGGCACATAGGGATTTTAAGATCCTCCTGCCCTGGCTAATGCTTTGCTCTGATGCAAAGTTTTAAAATGAATACTACTCAGTGCTAACCTGCAACCTGAATGTCCTCAGATTGTCTGAAGTTGTCCCTAATTTTGAAAGAAATCTTTAACTGGCTGTGCCAGTTAAAAGTACTTGTACAGTGCAAGAGGGACTGCAAGAAATATACTTCACAAGTGGTGGTGGGGGCAGGGTTGCTTGTCATCTAACCTCTGAAGAGCATCATGGAAGTCAGGAACCAGCTCAAGGAATCAATTTATAAGATAGTAAGGGCAGATAACACACACTAACTGCTTCTTGCCTCTCAGCAAATGAGGTGACCCATGACACAGAAAGCAGCTGAGAGAGGGCTGTCGTATATTTCCATCAGTCCTACATCCAGTGCTTGTTTTTTTTTTTCTATTACTCTAATTCCTATTCCTGCCTCATCCACCTGGCTGCATCTCCTGTTCCTTATCCAATGGTTTCTGAGCAATACAATATCTTCCATATATCTCACAGACACTCTCTTATTTACCACGCTAGCGTTACCCTAGCTAGGGATGTCTGGCTGATAAAAGGCCTCTTTAGCATTTCAGAAAGGGTGTTGTAGACCACTAGAAGCATTTAGAGGGAGCATCACAGACCAAACACGTATGGTCTATTATTTGGGTCACTCCCTTGCTAGTGAAGTGACACTGAACTACAAAACCTGAGATCTGTCCTCATGGCCCTAATATGCTTCCTTCAAAGAAGGCCTCCTAGTCTTCACAATAGCACAGCAATCTGATTGTTTGCTCCCATCCAGTGGACAAAATGAGGCCAACTAGATAGTGTCTATGAAAAATGGGCACGGAAGAGACTAAGACTGGTGGATAATGCCAGAAAGTATAGTAAAGAGCTGAGAGCAGCTGTACACACTTCCACACCCACTTGAGATTTCAAATCTTTGCAGTAGTTTTGCAAAGCAAAGCATTCTCGCCTCAGAATACAGTAGGACACAGGAGCATATTCACAAAACCAGTCTCATGACTCTAAGTAATCACAGTCTTGCCCGTTGTGTAATGTCATCGCTGAAAAGGCTGGTTGTACTAATAGGAAGTGATGGCTGATCCCATTTAGAGAAACATTACTAAGAAGCAACAAGCAGTATAATGTCAAGAGGACTTTTTTAGATTTCTGCATCTCTTCTCCTGGGGACACCTGCAGATAAAGGAGAAGTAGGGAAGGAAAGTAAATGTTTACTTTCTTTTTTTGTAATCACTAAGTACAGTGCTACAAATGCAGTGGCATTTGTCCTATAAATCACATAATCACTCAATAAAAACAAGAAAGGTGTATAGCAACAAAGGAGGATGAGAGAGTGGAAAATTCTGTAAGATAATTGTAGGAACACAGTGTTTCTGTTTTAATTTGCAGGCCTTCCATCACGTGTACATGGCGATAGTCTTTACTTAACTCTCCTGGGATAAACTCAGAGCAGCTCAGCTAAGGGAAAAGTTTCTCCAGATTTTTCCCGATGTAAATCTGGACTAAGCACACAGTTCTCATTGGTAAAGGGAGATTAGCATGCAGATCTTACCACATCATTTACAGATGTTTTGCTGGAAGCCAAGTCCTACTTGATTTGCATCACTGTTTTCACCATTGCTAGCTCCCTGACACTGAATTATGTTAGAAAGTCTTTGTCCATGAAATACCATACAGCCTCAGTCTATGATATCCCATAGAGAGAAAAGAGTAAAACAAATTGAAAAAAAAACCAAAACCAGCCAAAAACTGAGATGCTCACAGCCACAAGAAGAATTATCATCTGACAAAAGCTGCCAGATCCTAAAACTCATGTTTATACTATTCTTTTCTTGATCTCCCATTTCAAAGTCTAGCCCAGATGTTCACTGGTAGAAAAATCTTGTGGATTCTACTTTCCTGAAAGTCCACCACAATCCACCCTGTTGCTGCTGTAAGAACATGTCTATACTAGCTGTACTTAGCTGTCTTCTGCATGCAAATCATCATCAGCATATGATCCACCCAGACACAGCGCCAGCATGCACATGTTCTCATAAACAGAAATTATTCCTACTGATCAGTTTTATTCAAGTCTCTGTGTTCACACTGGGTTTCACAGACAGAAGTATCTTTGGATGCAGCTGAATTCTGTGGGTTTTGAGCTGAAAGACAAGCCCATTCTGGCCTGGATGAAACGGACTCAACACTGATGGTACAGCCATCACCTTTCTAAAGTTCTCTTCAGTGCAGTGCCTACATCAAGTGATACCAGGCCTTGATAACAAACCCACCGTGTTTCCCCAAGCCTGGACTAATCCTCCATGTCCTTTCAGCGTCCTGCCTACTAGTTTGCATTTGCTGACAAAGCTTCTACATGGAACAGTCATAAAGGATGCTGTGCCTATTAACTATTGAAACTGAATGTGGTCCTGTATTCCAAGCCCCACATCCCAAAAGGCGTACACACATATACGTCCATGCACTTGAGTAAATGCATTGCACAAAGAATTGCAGTGGATACACAGTATTTCATACTGAAGCATCAAACTTGCCTTCTAAATCAGACACATCATCTATTGACTCCAGCGCCGTAAGTCACCCTTTGAAACACATGGTTTGCCTTGTGAATTAGACAGGAAGATCATCTACTAAATCATCTCCATATTGAATCCAGTACAGCATACTGCAAAGCAAACATCTCTGTGAAACAATTATACGTAGTGGAGGTACTACAGTATCTCCCATGGGTTATAGCTTCAAGGGCTGGGAGCAGACAAATACCCAGGCAGGTTGCTGGTGGCCTGCTTGTGCAGACAACGAGAAGCTAATCAAGTGCTACAATAATCGCTCTGACAGATACCATCTCATAAGCCTACTCGCTGTAGTTTAAAAGATAATCACCCCCTCCAGCTGCAGGGATGTGTGCCCGTACCTCAGGTGCTCCAGTCCATGTTTGGTGTATTAATTCAAACTGCCAAGCTGCGAACTGGAGCAGCTGAGGCATCGGCACACCCCCTATTTTGTCCATGTTGCTGACTTAGCAGTGAGACTAACCCCAGTGGCAGGGATGGCACAGACAGCTAGGGCGGTACCACAGTAGGCTGCTAGAACTTGATTTGCCAAGGAATTCCTGTCAGGGCCCTAGGGGTACAAAGAGCAAAAATTTAGTCAGGGAAGACATTTGCATAACATACATCAAAAGAGGAATATGAGATATGCTTTCCCTCCATCCAGTAGAAAAAATGCGTAGAGGCTCACCCCTCTCTTGCGCAGGACACTTTCAGGGGCATGTGCTGCTACAGTCTCATTCTCTTTTTCTCGTAACCCTTGTCGCACAAATGAGAGGGTTTTTTTATTCCTCACTCATGCTCTTCATGAAAGACAGCAATAGTCTCTGTGTGCTGTAATTGGACTGACTGGCTGACTGATTCCCGTTCTCCCCTTCTGCAGCCCTGGGAACCTGGGAGAAAAAAGGTGGAACAACCAGCCACTCAAAAAAACCCCAGACTATTTCAAAGGTTAAGGAGTAGAGCATGCTGCTTCTGTCTGTTACAGACCACTGGGCACTGCAATTCGTATGTCTTGTTCCTGATACCTCCTTATTATTACTGTTCGAAGGATGACAAAGGATTGGAAAGGCAAGCCATTCTCATTAAGGACTTCTAAGGAGGACTTTTGTGAGAAGAGTATTATACTTTCCTTCTTCTTAATTATGACAATGCTTGGGAAAACAAGATACAGTGAGACTAGTTTAAACCTTCTGAAGGATGGTAAATGTTGTATACATTCAGAAAACACACTTTGCTTACCTACATGCACCTAACTTAAGCATTCTTTCTACCATTACCCTGGGTGTCACTTACAGTGGGAAGGGAATGATCACAACTGCCTCACTGTCAGAAAGTCTGCATTGATGGTGATGCTTTTGTTGGGTAAAAATGACCACTGCACACAACATGCAGTTAGTCTTGCAGCTCAGCTTCTCTCCAGCTCAGCACATACTTTTTTTAATTTGTATTTTCTTCACCCTCTCCCAGAGAATGGACAAAGAAGCTGCTGATCTTGGTCACCAGAACCAAAGGATTTTAATATTCTAGTAACAATGTCCACTTAAATCCTTAGTGAAGTGTCCTGTTTCTTCCTTCTCCTTTTTACTAACCCAGCCTGCACCAAGTCTTTATCTATCCCAATCCTAATTCCAGTCTTGTCTGCTTCTCCTACATGGGCTTCTCAGCCAAAAGGAAACAGCAAGAAACTTCTCTAAATTAGGAGAGCAGCTTAGCGCAGCCTCAGCTCTCATTCATTTGGAGCAATGATGGTGCAACACTCATGAATGTATCTGTCATCTGTGCTTCACTATTTTATACATGACTGTAAATGTACCTTAATCATATTCCTGCAAGGGCTAGCCAGAGTTCCAGCATTTCACATAACTTGGGGCAGATAAAGAAGTATGGTCCTCTGCCAGAATGTGTCAGTCAGTGGCAAAATCAACAATTCCTCCATCTAACTCTGATGCATTCATTGTACGACTGTGCAACATAAAGGAGGGTGGAAAGGGGAAAAAAAAAAAGGGAAAGAAAGGATTCACAAGAACGTTCCCTTCTTCATTTTGCCAACCTGTAAAATGGGATTATCCAGGTTCCTATCAGACGGCCAGGAGCCAGGAGGTACAATATTTTGATGTCTTCCCCCTGCTTGGAATTTCAGAGAAGAAGTAACAAAAAAATTATGCGAAATTATAAGGTCCGTTTTTTAAAAGTTACAAGACATTTGCAAACATAATTATTTAAAGATTGTATCTTTTGAGGTCTGAATTTGACTCAACTCCCAAGTATCAAAGCACAGTTAATTTTATGTTGTCCATTTTTGCCATCCCTTGGGATACAGTTTTTGTGAATGAATGAATAAATAAATAACCCCATGCATTTAGTGGTTACTTTTTCAATCATTAGGGTGCTGGCAAGGCTGAAAATCTCATGACAGATGGAAGGTCGTCACTGCTTTAAACAATGGTCTCAGTCCTTTCTAAGCCACGTGGCACAGCAATGAAAGTTGTTATGCAACAATCATGGTACCTTAAGTCTTGACATGTCAGCATCTCATGGTTGCTGTAAGCTACACTGACAATACTGCAGAATTGCACTTTGTTTTTGTCTTATTCCTTCTGGTTTGCCTACTCATTTATAGGTTTAACATATTAGAAAGAGTCAGAACTTCTTTATGGTGTTTTTCCTGGCTCTGAAAAGTTGATCTACCAGGGCTGATGACTGATATATTGAATTTGGCCCTTATGGTAATTGTTTAAATGTTATAGCAGCTTTAACATGTCATCTGTTAAACTTATTGGTGATGCAGCTGTTCAACGTGCAGTGTGGGTAATATTTACATGATTTACTGGGTGACGTACAGTTTTTGATTCAATCGTAATGTATTTGATTCAATAGGTGATGCATCTAATTCAACTGGGAGTCCATCTAATTCAAAGGTGATGCATTTGATTCACTAGCTGATGTACCTGATTTAGAAGGTGATGGATCTAGTTCAGTGAGAATGATTCCAATTCCCCCATGCAAGGTATTTACTTCAGTGTGTGATGAATGAGCTTTAATAATAATACATGTTTCTCTGATAGTGGATGTATTGGCTTCAATTTATATCCCAAGCTTCCCGAATCTGGAATGGAGTGACACCTTGAAGCCACGTTTCACGTGAGGACCACAAGCAGTGTGAAATGTTAGCCACTAAAATAATGGGACCAAATTATGTGATAAAAGCCATGCTTTCCAGATGAAATATTTTCACCAGATGTGATGTGGGGATACAAATGCCCTGTCACTGCTGTTATTGCTACCACAGTACATGACAAAAATCCCCAAATCCATTTACCTTTAGTGTCATTGCTGGGATTACATACTCAGTACTTATTTCCCCAGAGCTATGTGAGCTCTCAAATAGCAGCATCTGAACTAACAGCTCCACTTACCTCATTTTTGTGTGTGCTTTTATTTTGTTAGAGGTTGGCAAATATTTAGCCTTGGTGAAAATGCGGAAAAGGGTGCTGGTGAAGAGCACTATCACATGGGGTAAGGTGTATGGGGACTCAGGCCTGTGTGACATACTGCAAACCAGTGTTTCTGCAGCACTGGAATCATATGCTGATGCAAACCTCTGAAAGATTTAGCTTTACAAGTGTCAATTCATTGTGGTTTTGCTGGCTACCCTAGAACCATTTCTGAACAGGTCAGACTCATTGTCCTGCCCACCTCTGGCTCCAGCTTCAAAGTCAGTGGCAGGATCCTCTCTTCTCTGGATGATGGTTGTGATATTTTTTATCATACAGGTTACATTTTCAGCCACAAATGTAGTAGGAACCTTTGCTCACACACCTATGAAAATAGGGAGTTCTTAATGGACTGTGTCTCTTACCTGTGCACTGTTCAGCTCTAGAGCAATGGATATTATTTGTCATTTGTCCTACAATAGTGCATTGAGAGGGGGGTTCATTTCAAAACGTCTAAGTTCAGTAACAAGAGAAGAAAGCCTATGAGCTTGGGTGCATGTTTGACTGATGCGTACCCACGCACAACTACAGATCTGAAACACTTTTTTAGTAGGATCTCAGAGCCTCACAAAGCCACTTGACTGCCCTCTTCTAGTCTCCAACTTTGAGGCTGCTTTTCCCTTACAGCCTTTCTCTAACCGTATTCTCAATGATTACTCCTCCTGGTTGGCAAAAGCAGCAGCTGCAGCCTATCCAATATATTTGCCCCCATTTTGAGCTTCATTGGAAAGGTTCCCAGGGGAAATGCTTCAATTGTTGTATCCTTGTTACTATTCTTTGGGGCATATTCATTTTCTTGTGTGGGTGCAAGTTTTCTTTTTGTACCCATGGCTGATATGCCTGCCTTTTAAAGATCACTAATCAAATAAATGGCAGGGAATGTATATGGTGTTGCTGTTCAAGCCAGTGTCTCCAAGTGCTAAAAACAATGTGCTAAATACTAAAATGGGTATCTAATCTTAAAATGAAAAAATAAATAAAAATTCTTTCACAATTTATTGCTTCAGGCTGTGTCTAGAGATGTGCTGAAATTGTTGCAGGAGTCTCAAGTACTCAGCTTTTTTCTATCCACTGAGTTTTCAGGGTTGAGGTTCATGCACCTCCATTTGGTATCATATGTTCAGACAGAATACATTAACACATTAGCGTCTGATCTGGGGAAGTAGGGCTGTTCCACCACCTTTCATTCCTCCCTATTCCTTTTCCTTGCTTTCCTCCCTTCTCTCTAATTGTGGTAGAGGCTGAAATCTGTCTTTTTAGTTATGAGATATGCAGTGGCATCCATCTGCTTCTCCTTAATTCCTAATCAGTAAAATATGTATCCTGTGCTCAGAGAATAAGTGTATTAACTGTCCTTTGCTGTTTTAATGAAGAAAATGAAGAGAAATAAGTCTGGAAAATTAAATGGCTTATAGTGGTGGTGTTAGCTGTTACACAGAGTTCAAAATTTGGATACTACTTTCAAGGACTACAGATCTGCAATTACAAACACTGCTTCAATACTAGGTAAGAGCTTTAATACTCTTCATCTCTTAAATGATTCCACTTGACACAACATACATTGCCAGCCCTTGCTGAATGTCACACCTGGTAAGTTGAGCAGGCTCCACTTCTTACTGAAGAGAAAGCAAGAAAAATTCAGTCTCAAGTTCCTGGTACCTTTCTTAATGACCTGGGTCTTTTGGAGGATCTAGAAGACCAAGAAGGCAAGTACTGCCTCAGTTAGAGTATCTGCATGCTACAGTCACAAGTGTGTCTGTATAGGCAGAACAAAACCCATCGTTTACTTCTCATGCCATCAGACACCTGTTCTCACCCCTGCCAGTGTCCTTTTCCATCCAGAAGGACATAAACCCATATTTCAGATTTGGATGTCTTGGAAATCTCCATTAAAATTAAAGAAAAACAAGCAACAGTTCTCACCTTGAAATTTTCTCCAAGGTTTTTTGTTGGTTTTTGGGGGTTTTTTTGGTTGGTTTTTTTTTTTAGTTTTTTGGTTTTGCTGTTGAGATGGGGGGGGTGGTGTTTTGGTTTGGTGTGGTTTTTTGTTTTGTTTTGTGTTCGGTTTTTGCATTTAGGGTTTTTTTAATTATTCTCATTTCTAAGCACATCCCTTCTGTCTACTTCTACACAGACTTTACATGTTTGGGTGGGCTCCAAGGCCTGGGCTTCTGCCATTAATACCATTTTATTTACAGGTGAATTCCATTTTCAAACACTCCTCTGCTTTTTTGGTAATAATTGAAAACTGTTGAAGAAAGGGTGGAAAACGCATATTGCCTGTAGGCTAGGAGTGACTAGATACAGAGCTAATAATTTTGGCCACTCTTTAAAAACTTCTCCCAGGGTCTGGAAAGCTGATCCCACCAGTGGGCAGACAAGCAAATGAAATTGTCACAGGCTTGATCTGTGCCTCCTAGACCTCCAAGAGTCTTAGCATGTTATAGAGTTTGAAAACTGTAGATGATGCATTCTCTTCAGGCACAGATGTGCCATAGGCACTGTCAGTTGAACACCGCCGTTTTTACAATTACAAACCCTGCCATGTTGCACAGAGGAATTGCAGCTGCTGCTTCTTAGGGTACCAAGTAAAGCATACTCTGGTGATGGCCCCCAGAGACCCATGCACATCACAGCTTATTGGAACAGATGGGGTGAGGGAGGGATGCTTCATCGACAAAGCGCATTTGTCTAAATACAAGAAGAATGAAAACACAGCACTTATCACTGGTGCTTAATCTTAAATCCAGTGAAGTTTGGAATGGGGGAGATGAATGCTGTGCTTGCCACAGTGTAATACACAAACTCATCAAACCCCTTCTTCATTCCTCCTTTATTTTTGAATAAATTCACCACTTAAACCTGCAGAGAGGAACCAGGCTGCCTTAGGAGCAAGCTGAGACATCAAGCAGAGCATTTAAATCACTGTGAGCTCATCCTAGCTATGCCCTTTGCCACCATGTAGTGGAAGCACAGTGAAGAACCCTCACAACATATAGATGTTGCACTTAGAGCTTCTTAGTTTTGAAACCTGGAATAGATAACCGTTATCTTGGGTGTTTCTGGGTGCTTCACATAAGCCTATCACAACATTCACAAGCATTAGAGGATCAGCTCTGTGGGGTGTGGAGATAATTGTCATCCCTGTTTATATATGTGGGGAAACTGAGGACAAATTGCATGATGGTTGTAATAGGAGCCAGAGGTAGAACCTGGAATTAGCTTTTGCTCTCCCTCCCTTATTTGAGTCTTCAAGTCTATTATTCTTACATGAACTGAGAGCAACTAAAAGAAGTATTTGTTGAGATCAATGAGGAGCAACAGGTAACCCTTTCCTTTCTTGTGTGGTACATTCTGGTTTGGGAACAAAGAAGTTTTTGCCTCATGGAAACTCTCCCTCTCATACCTTTTCTTCTAAGGCAAGGGGAATTTTCAACATCTCTGACATGAAATGCGCTATGGACAGTATCATTTTGCAGTACGTGTTTATCAAAACTCCTTTTTCTCTGGATTTGGCTAAAGCTCATTGCTCTGTTACTGCTGTTAGGGCCTGGTTGTATTAGATGCTGGACTAGAACACGTGGGGATTTGGAGTCTAAAACAACCTGAAAAAATGTGTTAGAGCATTATCCTAAATGAAAGAGTAAGAAAAGTGTTATTTTTCTAGTTTGCCTTCTTACTTTCTCAGGTCCCACACCTGACAACATAAACTTCAGCACCTGCTGTGAGATTTATCATCACTGGGGCTTCATGGAAATTCTGTGCTTTCAGAGTTTGAGTGAAAGGATTAGAATTTCTTGGGGCACAGACTCAGTCTGGTCATAGTAGCCAGATAGAACAGTATTGAGCAGATAGAATAGTACTTGACATCCTTCAGCTAAGAGGAGACTAGATGGATGGCTTCATCCACAAGAACTGGAGGATTTAGCTGCAAGTATCTTTCCTTGCAGCTATCCTTACTTTCCTGGTGAGTGAGTAAGGATATTAATACTTAAATGGACTTGTTAGCCTGTTAAATTTAAGACATATCTCTATCATAGGATTATAGAATAGTTAGGGCTCAAAAGAACTGTAAGATCATTTAGTTCTATCAGCTGCAACAATTGCACAGCAATAGACCAAACGATACTTAACTTTGGCATACAAATAGCCGTTGTCCCAGTTTATAGTCATACATTAACTAAAAGCAGTTTCATTGTTCTGCTTATCTGTACCAACTGCCATCTTCTTTAATCTTGCTGAGCAATCTGAATAGCAAAATAGCATATTTACAACAGAAAAATTATCAGCAATGGTCTGGGCCTCAGGATAGCAAAGAGACCATAAAACTAGCTCAACAAGCCAGCTGAGAATTTCCCTGGAGACTTTTCCCAGCTCTTGGCATTGGGGACATCTCAGGGATATGGCCAGGAGGCGGGGAGGAGAGGGGTGTGCACTGCGGCATAATCCTTGGGGGCTATTGTTTGTTAAAGCAGCCCCAAGGTTGCCCTTAATTGTGTTGTGGGCTGAACTGGCTCCTAACCAGCTGCTGGGGTGTGAGAACTACAAATATGGCAGAGGCAATTTTCTTTCCTCCACCTCCCAGCTGCAGAAAACTTGGTTTAGCCTGAGTGCAAAAGTGAGCCTCCTGGCTTACTGGAGCTAAGATTCTGTGCTGTGACATGTCACTGGGCCCTAATTCAGCCCAGGGACAACTATTAACCAAACAAGCTGGGTATCTTGCTTATTTGTGTAACTCATACCTCTCAAAAAGTAAGCATGTGCACACACACACAAATCTAATGTGGGTGGTTGCATGTGAGCAAAATGGAAATGGGCAGTAGGAGAAATAAGACAGCAAAAGATTCTGTAGTTGAGGATCCTACTCATTGATCACGAAGCAGGAACAAGTTATCTTGCCACATACAAAGAAAGAAATTATATTGGACCCAGTGTTTTCCCTGCTTTTCTCCCTGCCAGTGTTTTATGCCTTCTCCTTTTCCTACTTTTTGGTGAGCTACCCACATTATCAATTTTAAGAAATTAATGTTTTCACAGGTTTTCATTCTGCAAGATTCTTGTTAAGAAAATGATCAACACCAGGCTTTTCTACATATTTGCGAGATATTTAAAAAAAACCTCATCTCCCCAGTAGCAAGTCCACTCCCCACCCTTTTATCTTTATGGATATGTACTTTGAAGACAATTCCACCTAGCAGAAAGCCTGTCAGTCTGTTCTGCAGTGTAGACAGACACTTGCTGGCCTTCAACCATGGCCTTATGAAAGTCACAGACAGAAAATCCAGTTGTTACTGCATAATCATCCACAAAACTCATCAGTCAGAAAAGAATGATTGCTCAGTTTTCTAAGTTCCTCTATGTCCTGTAGCAGTTGCCAGCTTGCCATGGAAAATCATCTGTATCAAGCAGTCATGTCTTAGCTCAACCAAGAGCTGGAGACAAAGTTGACCTTGACAGAAGCAAACTTTAGGTACCAGATACTATATGCAAACAGCACTAAGCACACTAGTCTGAAAATGACGGTGTTGTGGGCAATTACATCACAGAACCATGTCAGAGAGCCACCACTCAAAATTGCCTGACTTTAACACAGATTAGTGCAGAATGATAATACTTTGAGTGCTTTTACTGAAAAAGACTTCCTTATGAGGAAAATAAGAAAAATACACAGGGACTGTTTTGATCTACTAAATTGTTCTGACCACTTCAAACAATTCTGCCGAGGTTTGTCTTATAGCAAGTGCCCTGTAAACTCCCACTTACCTCTGCTTCATACCCTGCCCTCAGCAAAGGCCCTGCTGCTTATGTTACACCAGAGCACAGAGCTGGAGAAAGATTATGAAATAGGGAAACTATCCAGCAACAAAATTGCTTTTCTTTTTTTCCATCTTAAGGAGGTGAATTAAAAGTCAAGCCCATCTGACAATGGGAAATGGAATTCAAAGCAAAAATAGAACCCCACATTTTGTCAGGTATCCAAGGTGTTTTTTTCTGGTGAGAGGTTTTTTCATAAGAGCTATAACCCCTTTTGGTGGAGTTACATCACCATTTGATCTAAACCCCCACAGTAAGACTACATCTGCTACTAAGCTGTGTTGAAAATGTCTTTAATTTTTATATTTCATCTGAAGGGAGTTGTTAAAGTGGGTTTACAGGGTGATGGCTCTTTGAATAAAAGATATCAGGACTGAAGCAAAGCTCTGCATGACACTTAATTTTCACTCTAATAAGACCTCCTAAAACATTACAAGATTTTGTTTTTCCCTGAACTTACTTTCCCTTCCTTGCATGATTATTCTTTTTTATTTTGCCTCCCTCCTTTTTTTTTGAGGACACATTTGAGGAGCATGGTTTTATTTTCGCCCAGATAACACCGCTTCTCTTTTCACCCTAAGCCAGATGTGCTCCCCTCTCAGAGAAAAAGAAATCTCTCTGAAGTTTTTTTTCAAAGACATTGCTTCTAGTTGGTAATTTTTTATTTATTTATTTATTTATTTTTTATTTTTTATTTTTTTTTTACTGTTCTTCTCAACTCTCTTGGGCTTTTAGTTTGACTTTTTTCTGTGAGGGTGGGAAAGGATCCTCCAATGTGTTTGTGCTCAAGTTTTAAGGTCCCTTTGGATATGTTTTCCAATACATGAAAATGTTCTGTGCTGGCTGAGCATTACTAAGTGTGGGATATTTCTTGATCACCTGGAGGGGTCATTATAGAGCAAACATGAAGTATTATCTTTCCTAGTCCCAAGTGCTTTTATTGACTCATTTTGCCCTGAATAGCAGACAAGAAAGAAAATGTGGAGTCCAGGCTTTTGGCATGGCAACTTAGATCTGAGAATACTTCCACATAGCCATCAAACCTGGCTGGCTTGTTTTACATTTGAGGGTCTTGTTTTTGTTTAGGGTTAAAACCCTAAATGATTATGGATTTTGGACCTCAGTCATCCAGCAGAAAAATGCAAGAAAAGAAAAATTTGCCTCATTAGAGAAAATAAAAGGGAGGAATAATATCAATACTTAAAATCTAACAATCAAAATACAGAAAACCAAGAAGTTCATCAGCAGTGCGATATTGCTCTGGAAACCAATGTTGTCAAAATGCAGGGAGATTCTGCAGCAGTTAGAATGAAGGGAATTACGTGTTTGCATCTCTTTGGAGATGTGGGTTTGAAAAGATTTCAAGTATGCAAGAACAGCATGGGTCATGTTCATCAGGCAGGCCTGAACCCGGAGTTCGGTGTTGTAATTCAACCTGGAGCTTCTGGATTATGGGACACACAGAATTTACCAGCTAGATGAGAGGGGAAATATTTTTCTTTCTTTTAAACCAAGAAATGGTAATGAGGTTCCTGAAGGAATATTATTATTATTCCAACAGTAAGATATTGAAATCAAGCACTCAAAAGTCAGTAAATTCCATAAACAGATTTTCCTCCCAAGATTAATACAACCATATTGTGTATTTATTTTTGATTTGCAATTTCATTGTGAAATGTACATTTTAATGGATTATATTTGTCATTAGTGCACACCATAAACACAATAGTAATCATCAGATTCATAGCTAGCACTCATGCAGAGCTGTACATAATCACAGTTCTCTACAAACATACTTGCCTCATGCTCAGAGTTCAAGTGGTAATTCCTAAATAAAGAACAGTGGAGATCAGACATGTGTAACACTCAGAACCATCTGTTCTGTATGAATAGAGACAAATGCCTGACTCACAACTCCAAAGTACTTCTTGTCTGGACTATTTTCCTATTTGCCAGTATATTCATACTTTCATTAAAATCAGCAAGAGTACCTGAAGCCCAGTGTGTGCCCTGGTTCCGTAAAAAATGACGGGGCTTGATGCCCATTTCTCAGCAAAGGGAGTGTGTAAAGATACAATATTAATTTGATTCCTAGCATAGATATAATCTAATTTGAGCTATTCTCTTTCATGCTGTCCTGTTAATATGTTTGGATATACACTATTCTCTGCTTCAGAAAACTTCTGAAAACCCACCTTTCTGTGAGGCATGCCAGGTGCTGGACTACTCCCCTCTCTGTGGGTGTTCTTCCTCAAATTATTTTGTTTGTATTAAGTTGTGCCTTCAGGGCCTTATCTTGCATTCCTTGCACACCCAGAGTTTGCTGGAGTTGATGGAGATGCAAAAGACAGGCCTTTATCTTGTGTTAGTATCTGCTGAGCTTTCTCCTAATTCTGCCTCTGGTGCGGGCTCTGCTGTCCTAAATCCTGAGGACTGGGGATTTAGCACAATCATTTCAGTGTGAGGTGCAGCCTCTCTTCCAGGGGACTTAACAGAAACTTTTCAGTGTGAGATGTAGCCTCTCTTCCAGAGTTCAACACCCTTTCTCCCCTCCTTCTCTTTTTCTCAAGGGCTTGTGGGGGGGAGCATCTGTGTAAGTATGATGTTGCACGTGCTGCAGTCATGGACACCTCTGCTTTCTGAATTCAGCAGACATTAATGCTTTGTCTCTCAAACTCTCACTTAGACATTGCTATCCAAGACACTGAAAAAGTCTCATTCTTTCCACTTACCACCCTCTGAAAAAAATCACTGCTTCAATGTTTGTGGTATGAGTATTATATTATAGTCTTAGTGATTCTTTCATATCTATCTTATTAAAAACAGACTTAGCAAAGTTAATTAGGGGTAATTTGCATTCAAGCTATTCATTATTTACTTAGCTTTGAACTGCAAACTGTAGGAATGCCATTTGTTCATTAAAATTCCCAATCTTTGCCCACTTTCCCTTTGATAGCATAGTGGTTAAAGAAAGTTGTGCTTAGCTGCTGACTAACCATTCTCTGCACACTGTAGAAATGGCTGCAGGCCAATATTTCAGCATTAGAAAGTAGTTAATATTGAATGCCATGAAGTTAAATTTGTGTTCATTTACTTATTATGTTGGAAATCAGTTGTTCATTCTGAGCAGATTTCCCAGCACTACTCTCAGCCAAGCTTTGCAGGCTCAAAAAACATGCGGTAACAATATTGAGAAGGTGAGGAGGTTTGAAACAGGGAGAAAAAGAGAAATTAAACTGATCTCTGAAAAAGACACTGCTGCAGTTCCCTGCCCTGGATAAGGCTTCTTTAATTATGATAGTTACCACCCTTGTTAGTTCCTTTAAATAGCACAAGGGAAAAAAATAATCTCCTTTTTATTATTAACCATAATCTCTGAACAATTACCCATCTGTTAATTCATTAGAAGCTCTCGCTATGTGCTGCTTACAGATATTTAAAGTTGAAAAGAGATGCAATGGCAATTATCCTCCTGACAGGGAAGAAGAAGGACGTATTTCTTAGTTACTCAGTGGAGATTGTCTCTCAAGTACCTCTTTGGTAACTTGGCTATGCCCTAAGGTGCAAGAATGATACAGCAAGGAGCCATATAGGCAAGACAAGAAATCCCTGGCTAGAAAAGTAACCTCAGCAGAGGGCTGCATTGCGGGCCATATCCTGGTGTGCTGTGAGGACTGAGGCAAATAATCTAGAACAAGTTTGGACAGTTATTGCCTACTCAGGGGTTGTTATTTGACAATGCCTTTGATTTTCCTCTTCCAATGCAACCTAAAAACAATGGCAGTTTCTAACACTCCCTCCCCCTTCCCTCCATTTCTTGAACTAATGAGCAAATAAAGAAAGAAAATTAAAGAATAAAAAATGTAAGCAGTGATAGGGTGAGATCAATAAACTGTGGATTGCTAGCACTGAGTGAGCCTAGTAATCTTTTGCATATTGCATGTTGAATTAACTTGCAAGAGAAATATGTTCCCTCTTATTGTCCTGTGTCTTGTTGTGAAAAGGAAGCAGGGATTGCAAATTAAAATACCCTTGATTTAGGTTTTGTAGCTAGTGCCCAGGAGTTCTCCCTCTAAAGCCACATACTTGAAATTGAACTGTCTGCAAGATTACAATAGAATGAGAATATTTTAGTATTTTCAGTCCGTGACTCTTTTTGTCCTGTTCCCCCACCCCCACAAAAAGTCCACTAAAGAACCTCTTATGAGTAGCATCAACAAAAGATGCTAGTCTTTATTAGCACAGGACTCTGTTGTTTCAGACTCACTGCTACAGGGCAGAAGGTGAAAGGTACATGAATAGTAATCTATGTGATACAGCCTCCTGTAAGAATGCTGAAGATTTCCTGAGCTGAAATATACTACACTGAGGATTATTTAATGGGGCTAAGAGGAACTCAGCCAGAAGTGCACAACTAATGACAGTGAACTATATTTATGGATACATTTTCATCACATGAGCTTTGCACAAATAATGAGAAGTCTCTGCATCACCAGTCCATCCTCCTAAGAATGGTTCTTTTTCTTCCATCATCAAAGATTTTACTTGGACTGAGGCTGGTGAGTAGCGATTTTCCCAAATCATGGAACAAGAGAGGAAGGGTGAAGGTCTCTTCAGTTCCAAAGGAACCTATAAGAAAAGTTAGAGCAAAAATGAAAAATAAAAAATGCTGATAGATTATTAATTTTACATGCAAGCAGTCAATTCAGGTGGAGTATGCCTACCAATGTGACAGTGGAGCTAAGTTTGAGATACAGTAGTCCCACAAATGAAAGATAATAAGGAAGTTTAAGCAACAGAAGAAAACTCCCAGGAACAGAATATTTAGTATTTATACACAGTTGTAGTTCTTACTGTAGCAAATACCAGTCAGCTTTTACAGAGCTAGAAATCTTGTCCTCTTCTTCTGAAGTCTGGGTACGACAGAGCAGAAAGTGAGGAATATCACAGACTTTGGTGTGATTACTCAGATGGGAACCTATGTTTACACCTCTCTTGTTAGGATCTGCCAACCAAATTAGTAAATTGGGTTTTACCACTTACAGCTGATGGAATCCTATGTTGCAGGTTGCATATATGGTGCTGATGAGTTGTGAAATAGGCAGTATTTTTTTCCTGCTTTGTCAGGGAAACGTGCTTGAAGAAAGGAAGCTCATTCATACTCTACATGGGAGACTGTTTTCTCAGCAAATAGTGTCTACTTTTTACTTTTAAGCTTTCTTGTGTCAGAAATCACCCGTTTGTCACAAAGAGAAGCTGAAGAAATTAAAGAATCTGTATGCTGGATTTATTTACTTTTCCACAATAATAGGCTACTCTTGAGCTTCCAAAGGAAGTACTCTGGAGGGTTAGAAGAAAATAATTTCATTACCTCAGAGATTCACAAGAAATTAGGCTTCAGTGATGCCTAGAATTGGTTAAATTAATAAGGAATATGCTTCAGTCAGAATGTTTGACAGTTATAAAGTGAAAATCTGGTGCCAATGCATTTCCATTGGTTTCAGTAAGGTCAAGATTTAGCTCATGGTAGCTGTAAACACAAGATGATTACTGAATGGGTTGATTCAGGCAACTGTTAGTCTCCTAGTAAGGAACAGAAAGAGGACATCTTTCTGAAAGCTGAAGACTTAATTTTTCTGAGGTCGATTCCATCTACCAACGTATATGTGGCTACAGCCCTTAAACAGTCAAATGGAAACAATATAAAATACTAAATATAGTAGCATTTGAGTGTGGTGGGGTTTTTTTGTTTGGTTAGTTGGCTGGGTATTTTTTTGTTAGTTTTAAGGTTTAAAAATGATTTTTTATGTCTTTGGAAATCTCATGTTCAAAAGGAAGGCTATGGCAATACACAAAAGAAAAGGCCATGTGAGAGCACAAGAAAGAGCCAAATTCTGATCTCAAAGCACAGAACAAACTCACTGCTATGAAATGAGTTTTGTCTGGATTTACACCAACATAATGTGGCCCAGAATGTAACCATTTGCTTTATCATAGGCCTAAAACCAGTATACTTTGTTTTGACACCTTGTTTTGGCTGCAATTTTACATGCACGTGCCCTCACACATGCACAAACACTCTCTTCAATAGCCTTTCAGTCATGCCACAGAGCTGTATGGTCTCTCCTGGATAAGCTGTGTTAAATTAAAATTAAACATCACCAAGCTTTGTGCTCAGCCTCCCAGTGTGAATGCTCTGCTGCGGGTGTGCAGGGGGTTAATATCACAAATGTTCCACAGGAGGTTAGTGGGATTCAGTTTCAGCTAACATTTATTTTGCCAGCTCCTGTTCACTTTCATCTCTGCTTATGAACACTATTATCTTGTTTGTAATAATATATATAGATCACTGCAGCTGCGCTCTGCAAAATTCATCCATTTTTTGAACTTCGCAAAAAAAAAATTCTGCAAGTCTTTTATCACATTACTGAGCCCTGTGAATTCAGCAACCTTCCCACCCTGGTCTCTTGTACAAATTGTAAGCAATCATGGGTTTGCAAACCTTTCATGGAAAACGGACTATCATGTTTCTAACGTAACCTCACACCCAGTGTGGTTTTGTCCTTTCATTCAAGACTAATTGTGAGCTGTTGTTTTTTTAAAAGGGGCTAAGTTACTTCATCTTCTTTGTTTTTTGTCCAGTACTATTGTTAATTTTCTGTTACAGCTATTACCTTTGGCACACGCATGACATGCAACAGATCAGTATACTGTGCCTGAACTCTTCTGTAACCTGCTTAGCAGATTGCCAGTAATAATATCTAACTATTATATAGCAATTTTTCTATCTCAAAGATATACGGCTTCCTATCCTGGGATCATTGGTGCTAATTATTGGTGGGCACTGAAAGGGCTATTAGGTTTTCCATAGACATGATGTAAAAAAAGTAATATTTGTACTTTAAAATCCAGTCAGCCTAAAGGAGGAGACAGGTCTTTTTCAAAAACCTATAAAGTATAGATGCCTTGAAAAGTGGATGCACAGTGTAAAGAGACAGGACTAGTCTTGAACTTACACTAATATTTCCCTCAGAAAATGCTCTTGCTGTATGTTTTCTATGGTCTGATCCTATGGCTTTACTCTAAAATGGCACACAAAGCAAACGCTTGGCTGTAAGTTCTTAATGTTTACCGATCTTGCTATTACTATAGTACAGCTTACAATGGATCTATTATTCCAGAAATTGAATGGTGTGATACAATAATTGACTTCCTTACTAGTTTCACAGTCTTCTTCCTCTTAAAGAATCAGAAGTCATTGAATGACTAGGTCATAGCTCTATTCTGCTTTTCTCATTTTGAGACAGAAAAAGACAGACTAACTTTCAAAGCCTTTACCCTAGGCTTTCAAGAAGGCAAAGCCTAAAAGAAAGAATAGAAAAGGAAACAAAAAGGAAATGAAATGGAGATTTAAGTAGTTTAGGCCTTGTACTCAGCAGTCCACAAGATCAAACTTACTCCTCTCCATGCAGCAGCTGGTATCAATGCTCTTGCATTGTTCAAACAAGTTCCAGCATTTAGTGAGCTCGGATGCTGTCTTCTACCATACTTCTGTACAGGCCCCCTCTCTGGTTGCTACTGAAGTGTGCCTTCCAGAGCAGCTTTGCATTACTTTGACAAATCCAGACAGCGCCTGTTCTTGAGGCTCAGTAAAAGGTAGTAAAAGGAACGAGAGAGTAGTCTCTCTCAGGTCTCTGCTGCTATCACTCTCCCTTTATATTTCATTTAGAGCAAAACGTGAACAAAGAAAGAGTGTTAGACATGCACACTGTAATGAAAATCCATGACTCGACCGTGCATTCATAATTATTTTATAAATAAATGGCTTCTGGAGAGCCACATCTGTCTCTTCCCACAGAGTGTATGGCTTTCATTAATGTATTACAGGCCGAATGAAGCAGCCTGAGTGCTTTGCTTGCATCTTCCTCTTCCTTTCCATCATTGTCCATGGATAGGGTTTTGTGGTTCGGAGAGAGCTGCAAGCCTCACACGTCTCTGCAGGACTGATGGCTCGTCAATAACATTAGCCAGTATTATGGACCTCATCGGTGTAGAACAGAATCAATATGGCCAAGTAAAAATTCTAATCAGTTGACATGACCATCTTCAGCAGGGCTTACGTTACAAGAAATGAGTTTTTTTAAAGAATCAGCATCAGCTCTGCTTATTCACCCCACACCAAGAAGCCTTGACGAAGATTTATTGCTTCTTGTTTTCTTAGCAGTGCAGGATAAGCTGGTAAAAGCAAAATGATCATTCAGGATAAAAGAATAATAAAGACCAGACTCTACAAACAATGCCTAAGTTTTCCTAAGCTGAAAAAAGCTCCGCAGTGTGGAAGGGAAGCTGTCTGTGCTAAGAAATAAGAATCGTTTAGGCACCTGAACAGGGGGATTCATGCCCTTTGTCTCACTAGGTTGCATTCTGTTTTCTCTCTCTTTTTTCTTACTGAAGGGACAGATTCAGCTCTCACTTCTACTTGTACAAATTGAAGTTACTTGGCTGAAAATAGTGCTGTTCCAGATTTCTATCAGCATAAGTGAAAGCAGACTTTGGCAGCCGTGCCCATGGCAATGTACGCATCTTAAAGCAAGTTTCTCGCTGGTGCATAGCTTTATCTATGTGGTAATTAAGGAGCTGTTTTACGGTCATCTCCCTTTCTCTTTCTCTTCACCCCTCTACATGCAGTTTCACACACAAGAGCAACAGGAGTGCAGCTATCAGATATTTCACTTTTATGAACTCTGCTGATCATCTGTTCTCATTTGTCCAGTCATCTGAGGGAAACCCTGTTCAACCATGTAAGGGTAAAGCATTAGTGAAATCGTTAGTGCAGCATGGGCTGGCTAATAGGCCCATGCCTCAACCGTTTTTTTGCAGGCAACATGCCACCTACATCAGAGATACTTCAGCAGTGTTATTTCCTAAGCAGGTAAAAGAAAATGACTGCATCTTGGTGGCAAGCAGCTTGTTTGCGAATGGGAAAATAAAAATGTGAAATATTCTCATCCCACTTTGTTAGAATAAAATGGCTGGGAAGTGCTCATTAAAAAAAAATAATATCTTGAAACAGGTTATGTGCTTATCCAAATTAACAACAGAATCAGAGGACATTAAAGAACCTAATCCCACAAAGGCCTTTGCATACTAGACATGGGAAGAGGAACAGGAATTTTGATTCAGGCTTTTTTTCCATTGCCAGGAAAGACTCGATACTTACAGACTAGTCTGTGGTACTTATACATGAACTATGACAAATCTGGTGATCTCCTCCTGAGCAATGGTAGATCTTCACTCTAAGAATAGGATTACCAGGTCTCTCAATAGAGTTACAGGCAGTGGGCAGTCACCCTGCCAAATTTAATCTCATTTTCTCCTCCTTGGGCACATACAGGGATGCACATGCTTCCTACAGATTTTGTTAAGGGGGAGGAATTGTTCTGGCTTTTTAATATTAGAATAATAACTCTGGGCTTCAGTCAAAATGGAGGCATAAGCAGTGTGCGCAGACATGACAAATTCTTCATCACTGAGAATCAGTGTTATGTGCTCGTCATTACTGAACTTGCTCCTTAGTGGCACAGTTCACCTCCAAGTTTCCAGTAACATTGGCTGCCAAAAATGAGGCCCAATAAAGTAAACAAAAAAAAAAAAAAAGAAAGGGGGGGGGGGCGTTGGGGGGCAGGGATTGTCCAGGATCTGTGTGGTTTGTGGTTGTCTTTTTTGTGGCTTCATGAAGAAAA
>WYDI02019915.1:0-20153 GCA_009867235.2 Psittacus erithacus | reverse complement strand
CCAAAATCAAAAACACAGCACTGCACCAGCTACTAAGAAGGAGAAAAATGACTGCTACTGCTGAACCCAGGACATCTTGTATCAGGCTTGTTTGTCTTGTCTGTCATACTATGAGATTGGTATAGCATCTCCAAACCATGTGGAACAGTGGAATCTCTTGTAGGTTTTCTGTCAATGGAAAGTGGTTTCTTTCCTCTAACCAGTGCAGTTCCTTTCTAGAGTACTAGCAAAATGTTTGCCATGCCAAAAAACTTACTAAAATGAAAAGGAAAGCCTGAAGTATTTGAGTACTAATGTGGATGGCTTTAGAAAGACATTTTAAAGATGCTGTGGCTCGGGCTGTGTGAATGTGGTGAGTATGTATAGGCTAGTCACCCACTCAATTAAAATGTCTCCTTGGCTTGTAGCCTTTCAGACCTGTGGTGTTACTGTGCTCTTTGTTAGTCAATCACAAGGTCTTCTAGTGTATGTACTAGGGATACTCTGGGCAGGCCCATGGAAGTAGTCCCAAGAGATAGACATTCCTGGGCAAATTTAAGTCTGGTTTTGGAGACTGAGCTGGGCTCTTTATTAGCTTTAGAGTGGCCTTGAAGACTGTTGTAAGTGGTATTTGGCTGAAATACAAATCTCCCAAGGTGCTTTATGGGCTTGCTACCTATATAGCAAGTCTTAAAATAGAGGCATCTGTAGTTTTCTGTTTAATCTTTAAAGATACAAGTTGTATCAAGCCCTTTCTCTTCTACCAGTATTTGAATGGTTGATATTGAATGTGACAACTCTTGTAAAGGTAGGAGAGATTAACTGGCTATACTGCTCTTCCAGGAAAATATGTTGTGTTCTTCTTCTACCCCCTGGACTTCACTTTTGTCTGTCCAACCGAAATTATTGCATACAGTGACAGAGCTGATGAATTCAAGAAAATTAACTGTGAAGTAATTGGAGCTTCTGTTGACTCTCACTTTTGTCACCTTGCCTGGTAAGAATTGGCCTCTTAACCTAATAGAATGTTCTGTCTGGTCTCAGTTCTTGCAAGAAATGAATTTTGAGTGTATTGAAACTTGCTTACTGAAGTGTCAAAGGCACTTGAAGTATTGGTAGCACCAAGTGCTTCTGAGCAGATTTGAGGATGCTGTTCAGATCAGTCTGTTGCCTCATGGCAAGCCAAGTATGATATTGTGAAAAGGATCAGCTTCTGTTATAGCTTACATGGACAGTTTAGAGTGAAGTGTTTTTAACATTTGAACTGCCTTTTTTTAGGATCAACACTCCAAAGAAACAGGGAGGTTTGGGTACTATGAAAATCCCACTGATCTCAGACACAAACCGTTCCATTGCCAAACAATATGGGGTACTTAAAGAGGATGAAGGTATTGCATACAGGTAAGGTGCAAAAGGTAAACTTGCTGTTGAAGTTGTATGTCGCAATAGAGCGTGTCAGGTGAACACGGCTTGCGTATATTTGAACACCTACAGCAAGCTGAAGCTATTAGCTACTATAGATGTAAACTGCTTCAGACTGTCAGACACCCCTACAAGGGGAGATGCTGCTTAGTTCTCAGTATTTAGACTTCATGGTTTTGGTAAGCAGAGGAAATGCTTGCTGCTTCCCTTGAGTTACTGATCTGCACGGTGCAAGAGTCTCATGCAGGTGAGCTGCTGCAGACATTGGTAATGTGAGACTTACATAGTCAAGGCAGTGATTACAGGTATTTAGTAGTTTAAACCCAAGTTGTACTTGGGTTTAAATTAATCTGTATCTTGTAGTTGACTGTTCCCTTAAAGTTGCCCCTTAAAGGGAGTTGAACTTCTTTTAATTCTTAACATGACTTTGGAGGATAAATTGAGCTGTTGCTGGGTTGGGTTTTTGAGAACAGTGTGTATAGTTTTTCTTTGTCTATAAGAATGCTTCTCCTTCACTTTTTTCCTTGGGGTTTTCTTCCACTTTGTTTCTGTGCTTGTATCTTCCTTAAATAGGAAGCACTGTTTTCCTGCATAAGTGTTTTGACTTGGCTCCTGTTCCTCCCTAGTTCCTGCTGAATATTAGGCTTTCAGCTGCTAATTCCAGGGCTATGCATGCACTAAAGGCTTTAGTTTTTAGGAAGAGTTTAGTAATACAGATGTTACAACTTACTGCCATAATAGAATACTGAACTTGAGTCTTTCAAAAGCTGTGTTTAACTTTAGGGCTGTTTTGTTTAGGTTGGGTTTTTTTTGTGTGTGTGTGTTTGTTTGGTGTTTTTTGTTTGTGTTTTTTTAGGGGCCTGTTCATAATTGATGAGAAGGGGATCTTGAGGCAGATCACAATCAATGATCTTCCTGTTGGCCGTTCTGTTGATGAAACCCTCAGGCTTGTCCAGGCCTTCCAGTTTACAGATAAGCATGGAGAAGGTAAGAATTCTTCCTCTTTCTCATCTTAAGTGTGTTTTTCTAGGGTATAGCATTAATAAAGCAGGTTAAATCAAGGTTTGCTGAAAGGTGTGCAGTACATGTATTAATCACAGGTATTAAGTACATGTAGCAATCAATCTGAAATGCAGCTGGTTCTGTAAAGCTACTTGTTGAAGGACACCATAATGCTCTGTCTTTTTCCACTTAATTGTCCATGGAGTATGTGCTGAAATACCATTCAAATCAATTTGGTGCTGGGTGGCTTGCTGAGCATATAGTAGTTGTATCCCTTTCAGTTAGATACAGAAAATACTTGAAATGGAAATTAAGAACATGTAATAACTTAAGCTGCAAGGGTAAGCATAATTTAGACTCTGCTCTCAGATTTGGTAAGTTGAGACCATTAGTACTAATGCAAAGTTTTATGCAGTGTTAGACAAGGTCTTCAAATTCCTAGAAAGCCTGCTGACTTCTGGCCCCACTACACATGGACACAGTGTAGTGAGGGGAAAATGAAGTCTTTGTGCCCATGGTTCAGGAACGATGATGTGCTTCAGGCTTGTAGCTTTTCTGCAGATTTAAAAAAAAAAAGGCACTGCAGATTACAGTTTTGAAAGGTTATAGAAACTCAAAATTGCTGTGTAGGTATTAGTAGTTGTCAGTAGTTAATGTATAGTACATGTGACTGCTGGTCACATATAGTTTGCTTCAGAACTGGTAGATCAGTAGCAGGTTTTATTAAAGTGAGCTGCAATTGTGGCTAGGTGCTAGCCTGAAGAGATTCAGTGTTTCACTTGTATGCCATCCTCTGTCAGCTGAGGACATGTCCCTAATATTTGATGGTGGAGCAGTCACATGCCATGCAAGCAAAGCCTTTGGGGGTTTTCTGTGCCCTGGAGTAGTCAAAAGCTGGCAAATTTTCTTCCAGAACTAGTACTGCAGTCTCATCTAAACCAGGATAGACCAGAATAAGGTGTGGAGCAACATTCAAAAGCTGACAATACTATAGCTAAGACTGCTGGTCTTGTGTGGAGCAAGCATCAAGCCTTACATGGCTGTAGATAAGGAAGACCATGTCCAAAAAATACTGCAATTTTGAGGCCATGCAACCTTTGCATCTTGATAGCCTTTTGATAACCATATAGGGGAATTAGAGTTTAACTTTTCCTCCCCCTTCCCATTAAACTGGAGGATGTAACTGAGGTTGACTTAAAGATAAGGAGAATGTAGACTTGACTGGATTTGAGCAGAGAAACAAACTGTAATCCTTATAAAGCCTTTCTCATCCAGGCTGCTGGAGTTGGTGTGGCCTTGCTGTAAAGCCAAGTGAACAAATGTAAATGAGTAAAATGAATTTAACATAATGTCATACTGAATAATGCGCCTTCTGTATGTTGCAAAGATGCATACATGTTTTGAGTTGCTAGTTTGCTTTAATGTTATGTAAAAAAACATGTTCTGGAGGAGCAGTTGGTAAGACTTAAAACATTCTTATCATTTCAGTGTGCCCAGCTGGCTGGAAGCCTGGCAGTGACACAATCAAGCCTGATGTTCACAAAAGTAAAGAGTATTTCTCCAAGCAGAAATAAACCTCCAGTCTGCATGGAAACTAGTATGCCTTACGTAAAGAGCAGCATCAGTTACTGAACTTTGACTAAGTCATTGCATCTGAGTCAAGGGATCATCCTATAGGTATAAGCAGTAACTTTTTTTTTACTTGAAGGAAAGTTTGTCCTGTTGACAGTACCTTAATAGAAAATCTTAATGATCAGTATCTGTACATTAAGCCCTAATGACTTTAGTGACAATGCAGTGTATGTGGTTAGGCATGTGTTACATGTAGAGCAGTGGTATCCTTTTGTAACCCTATTAAACTTGTGGAAAGAGCATACTGTCTACTGTTCTTATGTATCCTCATCAGGAGACCTGAAAGCAATACAGGCTAAACTTCTCAAAGCTTGGTCTGCTGAGCTGTCTGTAGATACCTCAATTCTAGAGGCCTTTTATTCTATTACTCTATTAGAATGGTGATATTAATGGTTTTCATGCTGCAGTAGTGAAGTACTCTTTACACTTGCTGTAACTGTGCTACCAAGTAGAGGAACATGGTTTGATCTTAGTCTGTCAGTTAAGCAATATTACAGTGCCCAGAGCATGAAGCATAGAGGTGACTAACAGGCTGGGCATATTTTTATGTTCTGTGTCAGTTTAGTAATTTCTACATCACAGGTCAGAACTGTGACTGTTTATGCTAAATTTCTGGGAATCACTACTCTGTTTCAACACGTCACAGGAGCGGAAGACTGGCCTTTCTGAAAGCAAACTTCCTTGGGTGTACAACACTTGTCCTTAGTCTCTCCCACTACATGGAATGAGAGTGAGAATATGCCAGTTATCCATTAGCTTGTAATTGTATGATTAAGATCAGAAGAAGGGCAGTGCTATAAAATCTGGCACTTGGGTGTGCACAGCCTTGTCTTTTATCTTTGTATTACAAAAGCATGCATAATGTAAAACAAAAAGCACATGACTGTGGCCTTAAGTTACATTAAAGCTGTGTAGCTTCATGGTTAAAGGTGGCCTGAATAAAGTCCTGAGCTTCAGAGCTGGGGATTTGGGTAAGGAGCTATTGCCTAGCAATAGAAGTGAATTGGAGCCCTGTGATCTTTATATATCTGTAATGATCAAACTCTTAAAGCCCAAGATACTGCACGTAACTTCAGCTCCTCAAGCAGTAAACAAGTTCTGTCCTGCTTAAAGTGAGCAGTAATGAAGTTGAGGCCCAGGGCAACTTAACATGAGTCAGAAGTGAAAGTTGCATGCCTTCTGCAGTTGGAAGAAATATTGCAGAAGCCTTGCTGTTGAGTACTGCAATAAACACTACAGTGGCTAATCCCCTGGGTCTTGCTTAAGTGGCACAAGTCTGAAGCCATGTGAAAGTTTTGCTTAGTTGGATAATATTCTGCTTTAGTGTTTAAATTCAAAATCCTCATCAAGATAACAAATGAGGGTAGTGCTGTAGGGGGGCATTGAGAAGTAACAGGAGTGTTTATATAGGGTGCAAGGTAAGTGAATGAACACTAACCAGTTTGATTGGAACTAGATGATCTTAAGGTCCTTTCCAACCCTAACTATTCTATGATTTTAAGATCTTTGTGCTCAGCCAGCTTCTTACCTAGCGAATGAAAAGGAGTAAAATCAGTGCTAATCTAATGTAAAATGTACATGAGTGGTATCTGGCTCTATTAGCATTGAAATGTTATAAAATTGATTACAACAGTTTAGAGGGTACAGTATTAGTGTGCTCCCATCTTGTGGAATGGGGAGTCTTTGCTGTAACTAAAGTAACTTCTACTCTTTCTCAGAAAAATTGCGCCTGTTCTAATTGGGCTATTATATATATACCTATATATCTGTATAAAAATGCTGCATGATGTCCTCCTAACTCCTGATAGCACAGCAGATAAGGCTGTTCTGTGCCAAACTGAGGCCTCCTACTTTAAGAAGCTCAGGCCTTCACTGTGATGGAAACCCCTTCTCAAATCCTTAACTGAATTCACTCTTCAGGTGTTAAAAATGGAGCATTTAAAAGGAATGGAGTTACTGGCTGCTCTCCTGCCCGCCCGTGTCTTAGGGGTGAAGGGGTTCTCTCACGTTCTGCACTTGGACCTGCTTCCCAAAAGCCGGAGGTTGTCCCCCGTGCTTGTCCCGGCGCTGGGTCCTCCCGCCCGCCGCTCCTCACCGGAGCGGGCCTTCCCCGTCGCCGGCGCCTCCCGCGCTTTCCCAACGGGGGCCGCCGATTGGCTGCGGTGGTGGCGCGGGCGGTGTCTCCGCTCCCGCAGAGCCCGGGCCGCCCCCCGGCGGGAGCAGCGGTGTGCGGCGGCCTCCGCGTCGTGGCTGCGGTCGGGAGGAGGCCGGGATTGCCCCAGTGGGAGATCCGGGAGCCGGGACTTCCCGTCGAAATAGCGGTTGTCTCCATTTGCCTCGCCCGCTCCTCTGATGCAGCGTGTTCCGTTCGGTGCGGTATTTGCTTTGCGTAACGGTCATGTGGAGGCTCGTTCTGACAGGTTTGGCGTTCACCCTCCCTGCTAACACGGCTGTGCTCACTCCTGCTTTGAGTGATGTCTGATGTTCAACAACGTATTCTTAACACCTCCCAACTTTTAAATATGCCAGTAGGCCTCGTTGTGTTCATGTGCTAATTCTTCTATTCTGAGAAGTGGTTAATCTTGATCACTACTTAAGTAGCTATTCATTGAGGAAAACTGTGCCTGAGAAAAACCTTGCACTTACAACCAGGCAGCTGCTGTCCACTGCAAGCTGGAACACAGAGGCACTGCTAACGGTATGTGTTTAAACATCATAGTCACTGGCGAATGATGATAATGTGGAAATTCAAACAGCCAAGAATCAAAACACCTGTGGGTTAGGAACTGTCTCATGTGTTTACACCAAATCATTGACTGTGGGAGCTGATGCAATTAAATATTTTTAGGGTTTTGTTTATTCTTCAGGCATGTGAGGAATCCATGGGAACATTTGCCAAACTGTCATTTTAATGTTTCCAAGAGTAGTGTAACACACAGTGTGGGTAACATGCACCACTTACACGAATCAAGAAGAGCCTGGGTTTATTTCTTTGCTTAAATTTCAGATGTAACTTGGAATTTCCAGTAAGTGTTCTAGGGTACACCTCACTCCTGGTATTGTGACATCTTAGATTGGTGTTTCTGTGACATTCAAATAACTTATCCTCATTAAGAAACACTTTTTCATGTACAGTTTTCATTAGTTATGAACTGGTTTTGATTCATGATCGATGGTGCCATATTTCCCAGTAAAAACACATCAGCAATACTCAGTTTTGGATGCAAGACAGATAGCTGTTGCAGTGTCGTGTCCTGCTTACTGAGATTTTCCCTGAAGGTGTGCACAGCAGATGCTATTTAGAAAGGACGGAACCTTGAGTGTGATTGCCCTTTTTTAACGTGTGTGTAATTTCATCTTTTTTATTTCCCATTTTGGCTGCTTACTATAAATACAACCTTGTATTCATTAGTTTCTTAATATCTTACTCAGAACAGTCAGGTGAAGGGAAACAAATACATCTTACAGTGTCTCTTTCCTAGTTCTCTTTATTTGTAGCTGATTGCCATGATTACTGGGGGGTTGTAAAACTGGCTTGCTGCTTTGCAAAAGAACATTTTACAAGCATGTGAAAGTTTTACGAGCATATGAAGTTTCAGTCTTCAGATAACCTCTGAAAAATTACTTGTATCCGGTAAGGACAGAGGGAGATCATTCACACATTATTGTCACAGGCAAAACACTCATCTTGAGGGGGGGATATAGCTTAATTTATTACCAATCAAATCAGAGTAGGATAATGAGAAATAGAAAACTAATTTTAAGATGCCTTCTCCACACCCCTTCCTTCTTCTCAGGTTTAACTTTACTCCCAAGTTCTTTACCTTCTTTCCCCTCCAGCAGTACCGAGGAACAGGGAATGGCTCCTTTCTCTATCAAGGGGAAGATTCCTCACACTCTTCCCCTGCTCCAGTGTGGGGCCTATACCCCAGGAGCCAGTTCTTCACAAACTTCTCCAACATTAGTCCATCCTGCAGCTCTTCACAAACTGCTCCAGTGTGGATGCCTTCCATGGGTGCAGTCCTTCAGGAATAGACTGCTCCAGCATGGATCCCTTCTTGTGCACCCCCAGCCTACTCATTCATGGGGTGAGGAGCAGAAACAGTTTTGACACTGTAAGCACTGCTCAGCACTTAACAAAAACATTGCTGTGTTACCCACTGTTTCCAGCACAAATCTAAAACACAGCCTATGTCAGCTGCTATGAAGAAAATTAACTCTATCCTAGTCCAAACCACCACAATGCTAGTTCAAAATTAACAATTGTGTATTTATTTTTAGATGTTTATAAGAACAGAAATGCTTAGTAATGATTAAAGAATTAACACTGTTAAAAACCTTTTTGCTTTGAAAAATACTCTAAAATGTTACTGAATTTAAGAAGTACTAGTTTGTTAACAAGTGCTCTAGCCTTTTTATCGGGCCTTTGAAGAGCAAGTTGGGTTGCCCCACAGATGGATACAGTTCAAAGAACAAAAGCGAGTAGTTTACACCTGGCAGGTATTGCAAAATGATGCACTTTGGTTAGGAAAGTATGTGTAGAAAAGCTCTGTGACTGTACTTTTTTGTAATGTCATGCATCAAAGCAATAGTCATGTAAAGATTTTCTTAAAATAATGGGGTTTATCATATTAATAGTTGGAAAAATATTATATCTCTCCTCTGAAATTTTCAGTGGGTCTGGTGTTCATTATTACAGGACAAACTGTGTAAATGCATATTCTGAAGTATCTTTCTAGACAGATAAAGCATAGAGGGCTCACGACAGAAACGTCATGGTTCTACTTTGCCAAGGGTGAAATGAAGTAAGTGCAGAAGAGTGGTGTGAAGCCACAGACTAGTGGTTCTGTCCAGCCTGTACTAGTAGAAACACATTACACTTATACATCAATTCAGAAAGTGCATGTTAAAGCTGTCACTGTCTTTTTTGGATGCAAATTTATCATACACACAAACAGAACACTGAACTAGGCAATCAAAGAAATAGGTATCATTTTGAGCATCAATATGTAAGCTTCTATTTTTAACACTAGAAGATAAAAAACCAGATTAATTTGCATTTAACATACAGCCAGAACTGTATTTACTTTGATTTGATTTTACTTTGGCTGTCCACATGTTTGTGTTTCTATTAAGTCACTAATCAGTGTCTTCACCTGTAATGTTGTTGTAATTCAAACATGTCACAGAACATGGGAGCATGATATTACAGCATGGCTTTGCAGGCCAAAGCCTGTGCAAATCAAGCACCTGCATAATGAACTGATCTATGCTACACACGCTTACGTGGCTGCAGAGAACAGGTTGCCGTCATGCTGTAAGCTATTTGTAGTGCTCTAGAACAAGAGATGTGCCTGTGTAAGCTCCTCTCACCACACCTAGTGATGATAGGTTTGGACTTTAATGTGAAACTTGGCTCTTTCAACTGAAACTTAAATCTTTGTGCGTATTATGGGACACGTGTCTCAATTTAGTCTTCCTGTGCGAGATACCATTTGACCATAGATACATGAATATATGTGAAGTCACTAAGACTGCGCTGTCCTCTGAAACTGTGAGCTCAGATACCTTTGAAGTATCTGCACTGACAAATAAGAGTGATATCCTTCATCAAGAGAGGTCTTTAATCTCCACTTAATAAAACAATGTAATTAAAAATTAATGTATGTCATGAAATTTAGTGTTCACAAAAATAAGGTGATTTTCTTTGTCATTTTTATTGTTGTAGTCTTTTATATTTTTGCAGGAAAGCCTGTTAAAAAAAACTGGCTGGTCAGAACAATACTGGAAAAATGGTTACAACATGAAATTAAAACCTAAAACTAGCTAATTCCTTTACAAGGAATAAGAGGTTTTATGCACTCATAGAAAAAGTAAGGATTCTGCATAAATTTAAGATTCTGTAGGGTATTTTTCAACCCCTCAAATCCACCCCATCCTATCTTTAATTTACTTGCAGGAATTCTCAGATCTCAAAAACCAGAAAAAATTCAAGCTCTCTTCCAAATTTTCCTGTAGGAACTGTTTGGGGGTAATAAAACATATGCAGCTATTAAAAATAAATTTGCTTGCTCACTGAATTATGTACAAACATCAACAAAAGTAAGAAATGTATTACAGATGTAATATTAATGAATGATAGTTATGTGTTTTATTTTTTTCAGGAAGTAGCCATTCCAAATACTTTTATACATAAATAATTACATTTTGCAGATTGTGGTAGAGGAGAGATTTTAAAATTCCACTAAAATATCTTATTGCTCATTCTGTGCTAACATACTTAATTTTTTGAAGTTTTCCACCATATGTCCCGTTACTGTGTTTCAGTTACTTGGAAAAAAAACCCAGCACCTATTTTTTCATCTAAATTACTGTTTTTTTCTAAGGAATGTGAACATCTGTCTGTTGTTTCAGTCACAGAGAGAAAAGTACATTTGCGTTCCTTGGTTGTTTTTGTTTCCTCCCTGAAAACCTAGAAGGGAAGTGCTCTGAAGCAAACATGATGGATGATCTCTTACAGGATATATGATATGACACGAAGCCAACTTCACAGCAAGAAAAGTCTCATTAATACCCACATCCGTTTTGGTAGATGAATTAGTGACAGTTGAGGCTGCAGAGATGCAGCTGGCTCTGCTGCAGTAGATGGCAAATCTCACTTCCCCTTAGAAGAACAACTTTGGAGCTGTTGCCACTTGTATCAGTATTCAAAGGTAACTTTTTACACATATTCTTTGCATGGGGCTGAACAGAGTGCTGATAACCACAGAGGTGCTGATCAGTAGCTGCCGCTATTTGGGTTTAGAAATGCAGAAATCTTTACTCACTTATTTTTTCTTTTTAATTTAATTCAAGTAAGTGCATTTTCAGTAATTTAACCCATGTTAAATAGTAGCTATGCCACCAATAATTTTGTTCACAAATGAATAAAAGACCACATATACTATACTGAATGAGTAAAATTATGCTTCTGACCCAGAGGAGAGCAGTCTAGCCCTGAAAAAACCTGAAAACAAAACCCAACACCAAAACAAAGAGTGCTCTGCTCTCATAAGGTTGGCTAGTTCTGTCTGACACACCAGTACTGATTTATACAAGCAAACCATCTTCAGTCTTTCATCGTTTAGCCAAAGACAGGATTGTTACAAGACACCCTTTTTATAGAAGAAGGAGATAAGGCAATATTGGGAATTAAGTTTGCCAAACTCTATTTCATACCCTAGGGAAACATCAATGCTTATTCTCGTACCATTGAGATGTAACTGATTTGACTGGCACAAAAGGAAAAAAAACAAACCAGCATTTTTGAAGTGTTTTCCATTTCTGAGTGATAACCCTGATGGCTGCTTATCACCAGATTAGACTGTGCTTTGCATTTAATCAGTATTTTCTGTCACATCTTTAATCATAATAAAAATGTTATTTTAATGAAGCCAAAACACAGGAAATTTTAATTGAAGGTGAATGATGTTACATGCACAAAAAACATTATAAATTTGTTAATTCTTGAATATTTTATTGGCCTGAAATAAAGCTATTTTGTAGCTAAAACTTAATTCAAATTAAAGTAGCTTTTAGTTTAAGTTTTGGGGTTTTTTTTACTGTTCAGTTCTTGAATACTCACTGTTCTGGTTATATTGAGGAAAAAAGATGCTTTAATATGTGTAAAAATTAGGATTTGGAGAAACAGCTTACTTGTCTAAAAACATAAAAGGTGATACATGAACAAGTAAATCTGTCCAAGTATTTGCAATTACTTGTATTACTTGTTTGACATTTCTAAGCATTGAAAATCAGAATGTTTTCACAATGACGCAGGATCCAAGAATGATCTGTTCCTCACCATGTCTAGTCTTGTCCCAAGAGATAAGTCAAACAGGTTCTCAAACTTCAATTTTAAAAGACAAAGACCATTATACACTCCAACCAGCAAAGAAAGAAAATTACCAGCTGCAGCTGTGGATCTCAGTAACCTGGCTAAGAGAAAGCCAGTAAGAACCAATCCAATTCACTCCAAAATTACTGTAGTAGCAATGGAAACGTTATTAAATACTTGTACTCCGTTCTGCCTGACAAAACCGTATTGCCAGAAGCACAAAGAACACACATTTGCCCTTCCTGTGACTCAGTATTTACTAATATGTTTTAACAAATAAGAATTCCCATACGTACAGGTGTTACTTTTAAGTTCCTGAAGGAAAATCCCTCAAATATCAGCTATGCATCACTGGACACCTTGAACTTTTGTTACTGCAGGAATGGAGGAAAATATGAAAGTGCATTGTCACGTGCTTGCTGAAACGACCTGGCAAATATAAACATTTATTAGACTTACTCATGGTGTGCTGTATGTTTTATTGTTTTTATATCCCAAGCTCAGAAATCTGGGGCTGTTCAGCCTGGAGAAGAGAAGGCTGCGTGGAGACCTCATAGCAGCCTTCCAGCATCTGAAGGGAGCCTATAAGGATGCTGGGGAGGGACTCCTCATTAGGGACCGCACTGATAGGACAAGTGGTAATGGGTTCAAACTTAAGCAGGGGAAGTTCAGGTTAGATATAAAGAATTTCTTTACTGTGAGGGTGGTGAGGCACTGAAATTGGTTGCCCAAAGAAGCTGTGAATGCTCCATCCTTTGGCGGTGTTCAAGGCCAGGTTGGACACAGCCTTGGGCAACATAGTCTACTGTGAGGTGTCTCTGCGCATGGCAGGGGTTTGGAACTGAATGATCTTAAGGTCCTTTCCAACCTGAACCATTCTGTGATTCTATGAGCCTGCCATGACAGTTTACTAATTTCCACCAAGATACTTAACTTTTTCTTTTGTTTTCAAATACTGGATTTTGTGCGTCTTAGGTCGGTCATGTTTTCAGTACATTGAAAACATAATAATTGATTCTCACTTCAACATCTTTAGCTCTCCACAAGTTAATCACTGCATTGTTTAAATAAAAATAGTAACAGAGGGTTCCTTACAACTTTGTATATTTTATTAACCAAAATACCATGTGAAGAGAAATAAATTACACAAATTGGAATGAATTGGCAATGGCAATCTGATTAAAAAAATACCAAATGACTAAGACAGATTATTAAATATTTGTAACAAATCAACCCTAAAATAGCAAAATATTTTACTTTAAATTGAAATATAAAAAGATAAATCTGATTCCTTTCTATATTTATCCTTCTAAGAGAATCAGTGTTTTGTATATGTTATCAATATGAACCATAAATTCAAGTCCCTGTTAAATTACAGTCCAATTGGAAAGTTCTGAAAGGTCAAGCAACATTTTAACCAGAAGTAATTCTATAATATAAGAACAGAATTTATATGAATTTGCTTATTTTGTTTAAATAAAAAATCACAGTATGACTACCATACAGTAAGTAAGGTGTCTGCCTTAGTCAGATGTGGTGAACAAAGCATGGAAACCAACAGAGATGTTTTTGTAACAGCAAATACACTGAACAAACCCAGTTCACTACTCTGTTTACAGGAAAACAAACTTATTACACTGAATTTTGATTGTGTTTAGTTAATATACAGACTATGAAAAAGTGCATCAAGCAGTGACTTAGTGTGAAGGCAATCTTAGTGTCTGAGTCTCCAAAAGGCACCAAGAATAACAATGTAAAATAAAACGAAAGGGCTCAGTTCTGCAAAGAGTGTATTTTTTACTTCATCATGTTGATAGGGAAAAAGTGCTTAGAGTTTGCAGCACTGCACTCTAGTCAAGTAACAAAACTCCCTCAAAATACTATTTTACTTTATTATAATGTATTATTTCAGTGAGGCCCAAGCCTCAAAGTACCATAAGATAAATGAAATTGCTGATTCCCAGTGACATTGTAACCTCTGCACAAACCTAACAGGAGAAAATAATGACAAAAAAATATGTTTCTGTCTGAAAATATTTTACCCAGCAATATGTCACATGAATGTCATGAATATTTTCTCTTTTCTTCTCTCTGCTTGTTTGCCCATGTGCGTGGCAGGCAAACCTGTCACACATTCAAACATTCATGCAATGGCTTTTACGTGTGTGCAGGTTTACCTCCCCCATACAGAAAGTACACCAGGAAGCCACGGTACTAAAGCTGTAGTGTGTGCAGCTTGTACCTTAAATGCAAACCTCATCTACCTTAGGAAAAGGTCATGAGAATTGCCTTTTTCAGTCAGTTAATGTAACATGAATAAAAACATTATTCAGCATCTTGCTGCTGAAGATGTCAGTTGGCTGCTCTATACAATGGATTAAAATTGACCTAAAGACGTCACCTTGTTCTGAGGAGCTGACCCTGGGCCAAGAGGAAACAGCAGGCTTGAGCTGTGACCTTTGTACTGTTCTGTTCTCTTTCGTAACTACCCTGAAGGAGGCAGCTATTGTTGGCTCTGTTTTCCTTACTCCTGCTCCATGTGCAGGACCACACTACTCAACAAAACAATCTCTGGAGAATTTTCCTTTGGATGTTAAGGAAAGGAGACAATAAAAGAGTTCTTAATTAAATAAGTGCTTCCAGCTTCACTGGAAGTGAAGGAATGCAGGGCAAATTTACTTTCTGAGGAAGGCAATATTGAAAATACTGGACACTTACTCCCAAGGGAGAGTTATGACACAGGGTAATAAAACGCAGGATACATCTAAAAAAGTACCTGCCCTGTCAGGCAAAATATTCTGGAGTACAATGATTGAAATTTTACGTGTACACAGAATAAACCCAAAACATTTGGAAAGAAAATTCTTCAGAGTAAAAATGACTTCTCTAATGAGCAGCACGAGTTTTCCAGCTGCCAGGGTGGCTGAACTTTTCCCAGCCAATGGCTTGTCGGCATCTTGCCCGACTCCCAAAAAGACACAGCAAATCAGCAACAGCACAGACTGCTCCCACCTTCCTCCAGCCCACAAGTGCCATGATGGAGCTCTCCCTCTTACTCTGAGGAGCTGAGGTTTGGATTGAGACACTGCACACACTGCTTGGATTTGCCACCTTTGTATCAGCACACTGCCTTCATCAGCACCATGGAAAAGAAGGTGCTGATGAGTTACACTTCACTTGCCCTCTGTCCCTTCATAGAACCGTGTTACTCAGTGAAATATGCTTCTGTGGACTTCTTGGGTCAGCCCCAGCAGTTTGAGTCTCTCTGCTGGAGGGGTGGCAAAATAGGCTTTCTGCTCCTCTGAATACTTTTCCTTCACTTCAATTATGTCCCTGTAGCGAGTGTCCTGCCAGTGGAAATTGAATTGCTCCAGCAACTCAATTCTTTGCTCCTCTGTGCTCACACAGTCAACAGGGGCACACTGCTCCAGGAATGCTACCTGAATATCTGGGAACAGGAGAAGACCTCGGATAGCAAACCAGCCACCATACCTGGGATGGATACATACACCAAAGATCTTCTGGAAGGAAAAAAAAAAGAAGGATCTAGGATGTCTTACTTTACCTCTAGTAATGGTTAGAGTTCAAAGGATCAAGTTGCAATGCAACTTCTCACACTCTTGCCCTCTGTTGGAGTGCCATACAGAGAAGAAAGGAATTCCTGAACATGTGGCTCAAAGCATTGCATTTCATTCCCATTTTCCTGTGCCCACACCACCCTGCACTGTGGGGAGAGTGCCCTTTTTGATAATCTAAGAATTCTATTCAATTTCTATTTATAATGCTCCAAGCAGCAGGTTTTCTTTTACACTGAAATCTATTCTCTTGTCTAAGCAGATTTAATAGCTAAAGGTATTTTTCTCCATGTATGCATCTCCCTACTACCGTGAAGAATCCTGGAAGCTTCTGATTCCTGTCTGAAACGCTTTATGCATCTATATGTAATCTGGACTTTGTGTTTTCCAACGGGAAGAACTAGTGGGTAAACAATACTTGTATGATTCAGTGACTGCAGTTTAGTGGTTCTTCCTGGGCTGTGTTTTTTTGCCTCACCTTTTTACCCCAAGGATCAAGCTTCACATCCTTCCTTTGGTAGTAATATGCTGCTCCAGAAACGTGGGCAGCTGTCTGAGCCAAGAACTTGGGCTTTCGGTTTGGCAGAAGCTCGTAATCAAACATGATGTCCACTGTCTGGTCAGGGAATTTCTGGGAAAATTAAAACCAATGGTCAGCCCAGGCTCATGGAGAAAGATCTGCCACTACTTGCTGGATGCTAGCAAATCAGGCACCGGTGACTGCTCCAGACATCCCACTAATGACATCTGTCAGCTTGTGGCCTTGGGTTTTCAAACTATGACTGTAAAGCACTCTACATAGCTACAGGCTGTAATGGCAGAGAGACAGAATATGTAAGTAAAGCAGGTCAACAGCCTGTGGATGCTCCTACTATCATGAATAATGCTTTACCCTTCTAAAGAGCATGTGCAGGAATCTGGAAGGCATTGTCTACTGCTCAACTCACCCAGTTATATGCAACAATAATAAAAGGAATCAGTGTTTCAGGTTCTTACCTCCTTCAAACGTGATAAATGATAAGCAACACACTGATCCACAGGATCCCGGATTATTTTTAACCGCTCTTTGTTCACAAAAGGTTTAAGGGCTTTTTCAAACATTGAAGGCGTGCTGAGTACCACAAAGGCCAGTGTGTCATCTGGGTAGGGGAGATGAAAGGCAGGCAGCACAACAGCATTGTACCATCCAACCTTTGGCAAAGAAAAACAAATCTCCATTAGAACAGAAGCACCACTCTTAGGCTGCATATCCGGGTTGCAAATAAAGGTGGCTACACTTCATTCAACTTCTTTAAATTCCTGCATGCCCAGTAGCCAGTCTGCTGCCTTCCATTCAAACCAAGTTGTTTTGCATATGGGATTTGGAGTTTCTGGAAACTGCCCTGTGAGGTGTGTGTGTGTGTGAGAGATAAGAATCATCTACCGCATTCAGCTCAAGGCTGCCCTTCATCCAGCTCTGCTGCTCAGAAACCCTAGAGGGAAGTAGCAGCAACCAGTCCTGCCAATGCAAATCAGGTGGTTTGGTTTAGAGAAGGCTTTTACAGGTTGGGTTTGGCTTTTTTTTTTCCACATCTTCAGCCAGAAAGAAACTGGTACTTCTGTTCTGCTCATGTGACAAGCTGCATGGTTTATTCCTTCAGCAGGAAATGCTGATGTGTGAAAATGAAGGATGTGAAGCTCCTAGCAGCGCTAAAACCTGCCAGAACCGTCAGCTGTAGTGCATGGATTGTGACACACACATGTTTTGGTGTTTGTTTCAGGGCTGGATGTTTTATAACACAGTCCAGAAATGAGGGATCACACCAGGGCAGCAGAAAGAGCAAGAGGACAGGGCTGAGATCAGCAATGGCCAGGCAGAGGGAGGAAACGGCTGAACCCCCTGCACCCCACTACTAATGTGCTGCACAATAGCATCAGTCTTTTTAGAGGTTAGGACAACTCCCACTCTCCTGGGATGCCATAAAGACCAGGACTAACATTCAGAGAGATGTCAAGTAACAGAACTCTTACTATTTAGTCTGAAAACACAGAATACCGGTCACCTCTAAATATTAATGAAATGAATCTGAAAGTGACTTTGCAGGTGACACTGGCAGCCAGGCCTGCCCACATGGAAACACAGGTTGAAAACTAAGTTTAATATAAAGATGCATTCTTGTATCAGCCCCAAAGTTTAACCAGTTTTGTGGCTCTTGTTTCAGATGCTGAGTTGAGATGTTACAAGAAAGGACAGAGGTGAGAATCTAAGGTTTGCTGATTTCCCAGTGTACATCAGTCCGTGTACCAGGGCTGGTGGTATGAAAATTAAATGTGCCTCTTTCCCTTTAATAGTCAGATCAAGAATGTAGCAGGAAATACGAGTATTTCAGGTGACAAATACAACATTCCCTAAGGAAGGGGAGGTCATGTTTATTGTACCGATTTATATTTGATTGTCTATTTGTACTTGATATTGCAGATTGATCTCCAAATTACCTGCAGACTGGTGATTTATTGCAGATTGCCTTTGTCGTGGGCAAAGAAGGAGCCCCCAAGGTTTGGTGGGAGCTGAGGGAATACAATTCAACACAGAAATAGTGGAAGAGGCTGCCTGCCTCAGGGCCGTGTAAGCAGCCACTTATCACGGTGAGGCAGTCTGCACTCCAGTACACGTGTTTCTACGTTTAAAGTTTAAGCTTGCTTAGAGGACTTTACTCTCTGCTGGTCCAGATGTATCTTTAATTCTCTCGACCTTATCACACTGGGACCAACACAAAGGGCCGGAGCAATCCCCGAGCTCGGCTGGTGCTCCGCCGCTGCCAAGGCACGGCCTTAACCTTGACCCGCTTCACCGCGCAGGCAGAACGGGCCTTTCCCGCTTGCCCGTTAACCCGCGCCATCCACCGCACAACACCGCTTCAGAGCCCTGGAACCGCTGTGCCAGGCCGAGACCGCCCAGAGGTGGGGGTCTGAACCCCTCTTCCTCCCCAGGCCCGAGGAGAAGCGTGCGATGATGGGAGGGGGGAGAGGGCCAGCCTCCGCTCCGCCATCGCTCGCAGGCAACGGCTTCAACCCTAAGCGGGGCGCACGGCGGCGGAGACCCGGGCAGGCAGCGCCGCCTGCTGCCTGCTGCGCGAGGAGCAGGCAGTCACCGCCACCGTTAGCACGGGGGGCATGTCGTCCGGCCAGCCGGCCTGCACAGGGCTGGAGGGCGGACCGGGGGGCCCGGCGGCCAAGGCCGGCCAGCCCCAGCCCCCCGGGGACAAGCGGCCTCCCGAGCCGCAGACGGCGGTGCAGTGCTTCCCCCTCCGCCTCCATCGGGAGCGACCCAAAGGGTCTCGCACCCCCCTCGGCGACCGCAGCGGTCACCGGAACACACAACTCCCCCCCCCTCGCGTCAGACCCTCGGCAATAAGAACACCGCCCCGATGGACGTCACGGCGTGTGACGTCACGGCAGCCCCCCGTGACGTCAGTACCTTGAAGGCGTGCACCTCGAAGCCGAAGGGGCTCAGCGCGCCGCGGAGCCGCTCCGCCACGCGCCGCTCCATGCCGCGCGGGGCACCACGGGAGGCGCGGCGGGGGGAGTGTGACCACCAACCGCACCGCCGCGTCTCCTAGGAGACGGCGCAAGGCATTCTGGAAGCTGTAGTGCGCGTCGTCCCCCCCCCGCCCCGCGGGGGCTCGAAGCCCGCGGCTGAGGAGCTCGCTGAGGCGCGTTGGGCGATGGCGGGCCCGGTGTGCTACTGCCTCACAGCCCCTGGTAACCGCGGTTGCTTTGATCTGTATTGATCCTGTCTGAGTTCCGTTGTATGCAGCTCGGAAGCCTCACCTTCCTCTGCGGATAGGAGCCGCTCACTGAGGCAGTTAACAAGGCCTCTGGTGATAATCCTTTCTCTTTCCCCATCTGAAGGTGTGTGCTCTTTGCTGCTTTCCTGTTCTCTGCCAACATTTGCCATGTTGGAGACCAAGCCTCAGACTCAAGCTATATAACTGCTTAACATCATCTTTATACTTCTTGAGCAACGTTCTCCAGCCATTAATCCTGAGTTTTATGAAGGGTCAGGACACCAAGTGTCTTGGTGTTCAAGAACCAAGAAGTTCTTGAGGTCGCAACTACCTCAGATATGCAAACCTTTTCCCTTGTGGAGTTCCCTTGTATCTTCTAGAACCCCAAGAGCTGTTTCTTACACTCATCTGCAGGAGGAGGGCAGAAGCATTCCTTGTAAGATTTAAGGTTTGTTCTCCCCGTGTCTCCATGCATTTCCAGCTTCTGAAGTTGAACCAGCCTGCTAACTGTGTTCTTTCCTGGAGTTATTCTCATACAAAATCTGGTTTTGCCCATCTGCTCAGATCATTGGATTGCTCACTCATCTGTAAATTGACTAAAGCAGGAGAAAGAGCTCCAGCAGCAGCAGATCAGGAAGCTAGAAGGCAGTGAAGGTAAAGGCCCTGGAACTGAAGCACTGATGGTTACAGGAGCCTCTCACACAGATCACTTCTTGTCTAGGAAGCTGTCCTGCGTTCAGCAGCAGCAGCAGTCATTTTTCTCCTTCTTAGTAGCTGGTGCAGTGCTGTGGTTTTGACTCTCAGCCTGGGAACAGCACTGATGACACCGATGTTTTTAGTTGCTGCTCAGTAATGTTTACTCTGACCAAGGGCTTTCTGAGCCTCATGCTCTGCCAGGGA
>WYDI02019914.1:2682-33810 GCA_009867235.2 Psittacus erithacus | reverse complement strand
TTGATGCAGCCCAGGATACGGTTGGCTTTCTGGGCTGCGAGTGCACACTGAAGCTGGCTCATGTTCATTTTCTCATCGGCCAACACCCTCAAGTCCTTCTCCACAGGGCTGCTCTGAATCTCTTCTCTGCTCAACCTGTAGCTGTGCCAGGGATTGCTCCAAGCCATGTTCCATATTATTTGTTTCGTACATCAGCTTCCTTGTTTTTGTGATGTTTTTTTTTGAGTACGAGCCTTAAAAATCACAATTTGTGGCTATAATTGTCTATAGGGTGCCAATTACTCTAACTAATCCCTAAATTAGGGTGAAGTGGATGGTATCAGAGACATGACTCTTACAGTTATGGACCTAAGGTGATTCACACCTTGTAGATCCTACTATATATTATTTCAAGATATATTACTAGTGAACTGTTGGGTAAATCATTACTGCAGGCTGCAAACAAATAGCACATTTTGTTCATTTATTTATCCAAACTTCACAGCATGGTTACTTAAATAGCTTGAAGAATTTCTAAAAGCTTGTTTCTACCATATTAAAACCATTCCAAGCTCAGTGTTCCTTAAGAAAAAGGTGTATCACTCCTAATTCTATTGCAAAATTTCACATCCTGCCCCACAAATTGAAACTACCTAGGTGTATTTATTACACAGTCCCAGGACTGAGAGCTAATATGATTTTAATGAAGAGTCCCAGCCTAGATACCTCTTTGTCAAGCTGAACTTCGTTCTGCTTCCCGTTGGGTCACTGTGCAAACCTTTTTTCTTGGGTTTTTGCTGGATCAGGAAGAAAAGTATACAAGACTGTATTACTTTGATTCAGGGCTGGATTAACATGTGTGTTATAAATGACACTTGGAACTCGTCCATTTTAAGAAATGTGCCTTGTTTCAATCAGTTATGCTGAATGTATTGCTAATAATTACAACATTTTCAAATGAAAGAGACAACACATTTGATCCTGTCATTGGTTTCAACTGGTTCTAACTCTGGACAGTGCCAAAGAAAACAGGACCATGATTTCAGTCAGTGCTTGTAGCAGTATAACGTATTATCAGTTCCAGCTCTTTTCCTGGCTTCATTATGCCTGTGAAACCATATGAGAAAGTCTCCTACAGTTCATATTTATATGTAACAATAAACACAAATATGGGAAATGTAGAGGTCTTCCTTCTAAGTCCTCTGAAATATCTTCTGTTAAGTACAACACTGTTCTACTTTTGCAGCAAAACAGTGGTATAAGTATGGCCACAATTCAGAAGACCTTGTAAGAAGACAGATTACAAAACGGAGCTCCATAAAGCACATTGGTTTTGAGTTATGAGGCTGGCATTGCACAAGTATGCTGGGTTATAACTGCCTAATCTTTTCAGAGCTGTAATGTGTATGTGCATGCATGCAAATCACAGGAAGGGGTTCAATGTCATTCAAACTGAAAGTCTATATTCTTAAACAGGTGGTGTGTGGAAACAGAACTCAGATGAATTTCAAGGATAAATAAAACAAGGCTCAAAACCAAGTACACAAAAAGGAACATCAAGAACTCTGCATCTCCTTCTCAAATGACGTCATATAGCTTCTGAAAGCTGCAAAGTACTATTTGAAGAATGTCTGAAGTTACTTCTAATAACCTCAGTCATGACTGTAAGTGACTGGTAGCTATAGAACGTACTAAAGAAGGACCCAGTAACAAAGCATTATGCAAGGGTAAATCACAAAGAAATAGAAAGATATGCATTGGCTTTGCCAGTTCATGAACCAGAATGCTTCAGTAAACTTTCCTGCATATTGTTCACATTGTAATGTAATTCTTCTATTTTTCGTTGTTATACTTTTTTTTAATTGGTTGAAGACAGGCTCCTCCATATGAAACGTAGGTATGAGTGAATGGGGCATTTATTTCCTTGCTGTATTAAGAAGCTTTAAAGCACAAAATACCCCCAGAATCCTTACTCTGGAAACATGTACGTGCATCATTACTGCTACAAGAAGCGCCTTTTAATGCAAAAAGGAAGAGAGTCCATAAACATTTGAAGATCACTGGAGATTCATCTTGGAGCTGAGATAACAACGACGCAGGAAAATAGTGACGAAGCTATAGTGAAAAGCTCTGCAAAGGAAAGCTTTGAGCAAGCTTCGTGTATGAGACAGTGACCTCTAGTGGCAAATTTGGTTAACTGCAATGATCTCCGCCAGAGGCGCAAAGACCAATACTTGCATTTTGCTGAAACACATTAAAATATTTCGACCTTATTTTAAAATATTAAAAACATTTAAATAGAAATTCTCTGTTTAGTTTTATAAACAGAGAAACATACTTTGATATATTATAAAAATGGTACGTTCATCTATAGTGAATAAATAAGTTTTTCTTCTAATTTTTGATCAAGCTTACAATAAAAGTAAGAAAAAAGTTTAGCTGTGTTTAAAGAAATTGAACATTCCCTACATTATGGCTGTATTCTTCTCTATGTTGTTCATACAAAGAATCACTACTATTTTTTTCATGACATTCCCATTTCTTATTGAAAGAGCATTGAAGAAACTACTTTCTACTGTGGTAAAGTTGCCACGTTAATACTGCTTTCTCCCTTTTAATGTTTTTCCACACTGGCTGACACCATGCGCTGTGGAGGAAAGACATGTTAAAGAAGGCTGAAGATTTCAGTCACTGCTTGCAAGGTACACAGAACCAATAACAAATCAAGTCTTACTCTCTGAAGGATCTGACTGAGCAGCTACCAGCTTTTCTGTGTGCATGTCCCAAATGGAAATAAACAGGCTCTTTCAGCAGTACTCTAAATGTAGGTCTCCCAATTAAAAGCAAAGATATTCCAGCAGCCTGAAACATTCGGCTCACATTTACTTATAAATACCAAATTTTGAGCAGGCAAAACAGTGTCTAAATTCATGACAGAATTATTTTGCTTTGTCAGCAAGCAGGCCTTTACATCATATTATTGCACTATCACTTCATAAATACAGACACATAATGAAGAAAAGCCACACTTTACTAATGCTGAGGGTTTCTCTTATGGTTAAAGACAACCTTATTTTTAATTTCTGTTTTTAAACTTAGCTCTTAGACGTGGTGTTCCTTAGGCAGGGTTAGCTAGAGGACAACTCAGATAAAAGTCTGAGTCTTTTGAAATACAGAAAATAAAAATATTTTCCTGACAAACATACACGGACAACAATTTTGTGTTATGTGAGATAAATTTTCACAAACTTACATCTGCTTATTATAGTTTGAGTAGTCAGGGAAGGTTTAAAAACACCAAGATGACTATTTTGAAGTGTACATTTTGATATCTTCATCCTTCAAAGAAAAATTGATAAAATTTTGGAATTTGGAGCCATTTATACTCTCACTTAGAAATGTTGACACTTTCAAAACTAAGTAATATCTGTCTCCTCACTATTGCATTATGTCAGTGGTATCAAAAATCACCCTATAATATAAAGTTCAAATAGATTTTTACTTGATAATTAAAAATAAAGTGCCTGCCACTCACGCTCTAAAGTTCTTTGTTCTTCAACTTCATTAAAGGGCTGTAATGCCCTGGGATCTTACATTAAAGGGCAAAATTAGTCCGGTAATGCAATACAAAATTAAATACTGTAGGAAAGGTCAACTACACTTAAGAGGAATAAGAAAGACAATTGAAGCAAGATTTTTTCTTATTTCACTTGGGATCCCCAAAAGTAGTGTGAATTTCTCTAACAAATCTTGTGCCAAGCAAGGGAAACAAAAAATTGGGCGATAAAGTAATTTCTGTTATCTATGTTATGTGAAGAAGGACAGTTCTAATTGGAGTATCTCACGAGGCGGTGGCAGCGGAGTAGGATATGTGAGGCCACTGAACCCCATGGAACCTGTCACCGGGGGCAACGGGAGATGACAGCCGCCCCACTGAACACAAGCTACCAGTGGAGGAGGCAACAGCAGCTCCTCTGGTGGTTCCTGTCTTGGTGCCGGTGATGCCTGTGGACACATGAATGTGGAACGAAGTGGGTGGCAATCGTGTTCTTTGGGTGTTTTAGGAATTACCAAGATCACCTCAAATGACTTCAGCAGTCACTGTTTCGGACTCGGTGTGCGAGTTCTGCTGGCTGAGCCAGCAGTCGAGCACTTCGTCTGCCTTAAATCCTGGGATCTCCATTTCTTGTAGAGAGAATAAGGGCCTGTGGGGACAGGGCAAGGGGAACCACTTTAACCTGAAAGAGAGGGAAGATGAGCTAAGATCTCTAGAGTAGTTTCTCCCCTGTGAGGGTGGTGGGACATTGGCGCAGGTTGCCCAGGGGGGCTGCCCATCCCTGGCCGTGTTCAGGGCCGGGTTGGGTAGGGCTGGGGCAGCCTAGCCTGGTGGGGGGTATTGGAGCTGAATGAGCTTTGGTGTCCCTTCCAACTCAGGCCATTTCAGGATTCTGCGGCTCTATGAATATGTAACCAGTGGAGCAGGATTTCCCATTCCTGGTTCTCATTCATGAGCTGGGTCTCCCGCAGCCACGTCAGGCTGTCCACCTGCTGATTAGCCTGAGCAGTGATTGGATTAGATTGACCATGTCCTTTACCCAACCAATGTCCAATGCTGTTTTTCTCCTAACGACTGCTTCCAGCTATAACTGATTGATTCCAACTGCTGAACATGAGCAGCAACAGAGCAGGTGAAGGGTCTGGAGCACAAGTCTGACAAGGAATGGCTGAAGGAACTGGGAAAGTTTAGTCTGGAGAAGGGTCAGGGGGGACCTTACCACTCTCTGCAACTACCTGAAAGGAGGATGGAGCCAGGATGTGGCTGGTCTCCTGTCCCAAGCAACAAGGGATAGGACAAGAGGAAATGGCCTCAAGCAGTGCCAGGAGAGATTTAGGCTGGATATTAGGAAGAATTCCTTTCCCCAAAGGATGGTCAGACATTTAAACTGCACAGTTCCAAAGGCTGCTCAGGGCAGTGGTGGAGTTACTCTCCCTTGGAAGTGTTCTCAAATCATGTACAATACCCTCAGTGACATGGTTTAGTGGTGGCCTTGGCAGTGCTGGAGAATAGTTGGACCTGATGACCTTGAAGGTCTTTTTCAACCTGGTTGATTCCATGATGCCAAGAGGGAATTTTCATTTTCTCTGAAATACTAAACTATTTCGGGAAGTTTCCCTTGCAAGTCTGTCAATGTACTAAAAACAAGGCACATTGTTTTCCATTGCAAAAAACTTGCTGTTTAGCAGCTCCGAACCACCTCATTTACTGTGAATCAAATTCACATGCTGTGAAGCCAAAGGCTATTGATAACAGATGGTTTTTAAGTATGTGACACTAAAACAATTGTGCCTAATAGTGGTGTAGAACATATACCCTTAAAGTGACATGCTACCAGGCCACTAGAGATGTTTTCATTAAAAAGTGATAGTTAACACTACCAAATATTCCATCAAGAGTCATGACAGAATGGATGATTATGGTATAGCATAGCAAATGTGCATCTATTTAGTTTGCTGATACAAAGTGGCCTACCTGTCTGCAATTCTTGATACAGCAATGAGGAGAGCCATGCTAGTTTAATCCATGGGAAAGGTAAAATGGATCCCAGATTAACACTGCACTGCCCTTCCACAGCGCTGTGAAGCACTCCAGAAAGAGTATTACTCTCTTCCTAACTAGGAGACTTGCAAACTCTGTATGCATACACATATACTTATCTCTCTTGGGTCCATATTTCCACTGTTGTTAAGAATATTTAAGTATTTAAAATTAATTTCACAAATACTTACTTCGCTTAAAAATTTACTTGTGTAAATTGGGGAACATTATTGTTCCCAACTGTTCTTCACATTAATCTAAGTTCAGTTTTGTAGATCATCTTTGCTATGTCTTAAACGATACCTATTTTAGACAAAAGTTTAGGTCTTAACACAAAGGTTTGATTTGGAGAAAAATCCAGGAACAAACTCACCAACAAAGTTTTCAAGTTGACAAGCAAGTATTCTTTATTGCAGCAATGGGAGACACGGGGGATAGCTCCTCCTAACGTGGGTCCCCGTATTGCTACACAAGCCATCCTTATATAGCTGCTGGGCATACATACTATTCATGAGGCTACATATGGATTACATCATTTTCCAGAAAGTTCCCCGCATGCGTACAAAAATGTGGTAGTGGTCTCTGAGGGTTATTACCTCTTCCAACAATCTTCATCACTGCTGGCAGCCTTTGAAGCATGTGCAGATGTTTATAACAGCTTAATTGGTTCGTTAACACCACAGACAGAACAATCATCCTGTCCTTCTACTTATCAGTTAGTTTCTAACTGCAGCCCATCCTGGACACCTGCCATTCCAGATACTCCTTATCCTTACGTTCTGTTCTTCTAGCCTGTTTTTCTTACACTCATTTTGTACTAAGGTCATAAAGGCCCAAAACTATGTCAACTACAATGGTCTATCTTATACAAGAATTCTCAGTATGTTCTCTAGCTGTACTCTCTTTCTCTGTGAATCATGCACCTCAGTAATTTTCCATTGCTACTGTTACAAAGCCATCACACTTAACATTACTTAAAAAAGATTCTAAGGGTTTATATATTTCATTTTGTAATTTTGTGCCCCCCCCCCCTTTGTTTCAGGTTTAACTCCTTCAAGATACAATGTTTACTAAATACATACGGACAATCTTCCATCGTATTCACCCTTCCTCTCTCCTACCTCAAATTTCCTTAATCCAGTAAAACCAGGTTACTCTAAGCAAAACAGAATTCTTTGTTTTTAGCAGTTAATTTTTCATTTTCAGTTATTAAAAAAAAGCATTTAAAAGGGACAAAATTGCACAGAACATTATACTTTTGCCCCTTATTTTCTGTTCTACAAATAAGCAAAAACTATCCAAAGTTCAGCCAGTTTTAAGAAAGAGGCATTAAAATAACAAAATTTAAACTGAAAAGAATGCTGATATTGTTTTGAATTGCTTACACAAATTAAGTAGATTTCTGAGAATTTTTGAGAAAAAAAAAAAGAAAAAATCTGATTAAAAATTAATAGAAATTAAGTCCATTTAAGTTACAGTGGATAATTTTATTTATAAAACGCTACTTGTGAAGATTGATGACACAGACTCCAGCAGTTTCATGACAAAAACTTCTTTACTGTCAGAGACCCCCTTCCTGTTGGTTACATGGTTTATATAGACTAAACCTTTTGTTCTCGCACTACTAACAGGATTGGCTGGATTTGAACATCATCACCCTCCAATTGGCCACTATGTGTTACCTTCTGGTTGGCCACTCCCCTCTATGTTCAGGCCAACCCCAGGATGCTCTGGCCGATTCCAGGATGTTTGAGCCCAGAATGTTCTGGCTGATCCCAGGATGTTCTGGCCTAGCCCAAAAGCCTTTACACCAACATCTCCCCCTTTTTGTTTTTCTAAAAACGTAACTTGCTTTACCATTTTTTCCAACACCTGTTACAAACAACCCAAAAAACAAGGTACAATAAACATAACACGTAACACAAGAATTAACAGTATGAATCCTCCCTTTATCAGGGATAAAATCCACACTCTTAAACTTCAAGAACTTAACCAGTTTCCCTATTGCTAAGGCACTTAAAACTTTAGTTGTTTGATTTATTGACTTAGCTAGAGTATTCAAGTCGTTACTTTTCAGTTGCCCCCAAGTGATGCTTTGCACTCATTCATTTTTCTCTTCCTCTATCTCATTCTGCTTGGGGTATTCACAGTCAGCTCTTGTAGCTGAGGCATCAGGTTCTTCCACTCGTCTGTCCAGCTCCTGGCAAGGCTTGACAAACTTTGCAGACAGCCACCATGGGCCTGTAGATAGGAGGACACAAATATACCCCCTCCCCCAGGTTACTTTAAACACACTAAGCAAAGCTGTCGGCAACCGCGCTTCAGCATTAACTCTTTCTTGCCCGAAATGTTAATCTACTACCCATTAAAAACTTTTACAGGAACCCGACAACAAAAAATACACAGAACACCATTTGCCCTCAACACACACACACGCGCGCATGCATGGGATCCCACAAGCACACTCCACACAACTACAATATTTGAAACACAAAATCCAGACAATCATTACTCCCACTACACGGTCCCACATACAGAACATGCTGCAAGGATCCTGTGAAGACAATCAGGAAAACAGCTCTGAACAGCATCATCACAGTGCAAGGCGGCAGGCTCAACCTTAGCGGGCATCCCCGCAGAGGCTCTGCCTTCCCCACATCGCATGAGGCTTGGACTTTTATATTGACCAAAGTGCACACTCATTCCGATGCAGGTGGCCAACCCACGTCTGAAGAAGTGGCCAGCAGTATCTATAAAGATCTGCAAGTCAACAGAAACATAGACATACTTATACTTACCAACTTCTAGTACATGAGTATCACAGAAAGACTATATCAAACGAGCTTTAGGCAAAGCACACAATATATCTGCATCCCCCACCCATCTCACTTCTACCTTTACAGCTACCCATTTATCATGAGGATCTGGGGGATATAAATCAGGCTCCTTTTCCGGATCAATAGGCCCAGGGTCAAAAGGACTATCCAGGTCAGCATCAGAATTATCAGGCATTTTAGTGTTATCAAATGCAGTCAAAACTTTTCCTCCTGCAAGTTTCTGGTGATCTGAGAGTAAGCTCCTTCTTGGGATTAATAGGGCCTGGGTCAAAAGGATCCACTTCATCCCTTTCCTCAATCTTTGCAGCTGCAGCAGTGACCGGCGGAGGCTCTGGGTGGGGGGGGCACTGGGCTCTGCTATCTCATTTTTAACAAGAGGCACTAGGTTTACTGTTTCCCCTTCTGCTGCAGCTTGATGATGGAGAGGATCCCAGCGATCAGCAGGATTGTAATCTCCCACAGTCAAATCCTCCAGGGCAGACAGAACGGAGGCAGTAGTCAGGGATGGCAGTGGGGGTGCGGAGTCGTTAACTCCCGCACCAGCGTTAGATGGCATATCCGTGACAGGATTGGCTGGTGTATTCACGCCAGCGTTAGATGACGTATCCGCACCCGAGTTAGACGGTGTATTCGCGCTTAGAGATGTTGTAACAGCACTCCTGTCCATACTAGAACGATGCATCCTTTTGAGTGCTTTGCATATTAAACTACAAGTAGCCATGAGAGGCATTACTGTACTGTCTCCTAGGGAAATGGCATTTCACAAGTGATCCCTAGCCGCCTCCCACTCTTCCAATTCGAACGTGGTCACGGAGCTTGCCACTAAGCCCCGCCCCTTCAGCCAGGACAAAAGGGATCATCATATGGCATGCTTGTCATACTTTACCCCTGCTTGGCTAAAATCTGAATCAAAACAGTGATTATTGTCTCTTCCTCAGTAGAAAGCTGAGGACGCATCCGTCCTGACTGCTCAACGTTTATGGTGATGAATCTCCAGAAGGCAGCTCTCTCGTCCGCTGCTCAACTATGTTCAGATATCTTCCGGGTGGCAGCTCTCTGGTTCCGCTGCTTATTTGTTCAGCTCTCCACCGTAGCCCTTTCATTCGCCTTTTTAGTCCCTGATGCAGGGCGCCATTTGTGGAGACTGATGACACAGACTCCAGCAGAGTTTCATGCCAAAAACTTCTTTACTGTCAGAGACTCCTTTACTGTTGGTTACACGGTTTATATAGACTAAACCTTTTGTTCTCGCACTACTAACAGGATTGGCTGGATTTGAACATCGCCACCCTCCAATTGGCCACTATGTGTTACCCTCTGGTTGGTCACTCCCCTCTATGATCAGGCCAAGCCCAGGATGCTCTGGCCAATTCCAAGATGTTTGAGCCCAGAATGTTCTGGCAGATCCCAGGATGTTCTGGCCAATCCCAGGATGTTCTGGCCTAGCCCAAAATCCTTTACACCAACAGCTACTAGCACACAATATATGGTATGAAACTTGATTTATAAAGAAGTTAAATGCTTCATAGAAGCATGGATTCCTGAGGCATTCTGAATACAATCCCTCACTTACTGGAATTCACAACACTGCTCCAATTGGCTTAAGCAGCAGAAGACTGGATACTTTGATAAGCACACAATTAAGACAGTTTAAGAATACACAGGCAAACATAAACAGACTCGAAGACTGTGTCTCATCAATGCTAATAGCCTTGGTCATGGTGGAAAACTATCTTACACTGAAGGGCATAAAGACCTGCTAAAACTGGGTTTCTCCATTTCACAGCTATTTCGAATATACATGGTAGATGCCAAATTTCACCTCATTGTCCACTCTCACAGGCTGCAAAGTCTTCTTGATGTCAGACACAAAAATACTGCTGTTTCTGGATAAACATACAGAAGGACTGATTACCTAGACCAGTAGTATTACAATTAAAATAGCATTAGGTGCTTTCACTTCTTTTTTTCTTTTTCTGCTTTCATTCTCTGTTGTAGGGTCTTCAGTTCAGTCATTACATTCAAAGTTTTGTAAACCCAGGTGACCTGAAAAGTAAGTAAATTATTAAATTTAACTATTCCACATACATTTACTTATCAATTAATGAGAGCATCCATATAAATAAACACATACATACCACGATTATAATAGTATTCACCAGCAGTGGTGCTGAAAATACAAGTGAAATAAACATTCCTCCTGAATCAAAGTACTGGTATTTAGAAAACAGCCTGAAAGAAATAAAAGAGGAAGCTTTACTCAGTGTAATCCACATGGCATTAAACTTGCACACTAACTACTCTATATGGAAACAGTACAAATTATCCTACTACTTGCCATCTGCAAGCATAGGCCACCATTCTACTGTATTAAATCAGAACAAAGAGACATTAAATCTCTCGCTAGCTAATTATGAATATTTATTACAAAACCAGTCTTTTCTTTAAAGTTTTACTGCACAAAACCTAAATAAAACCACCACAGATCAAGTAACTTACTAACGTGACTACAATAGTATGTATATTTGTGCCTCAGGAAACATGCTTATCCTGAAGTGTCTGAAACTACTTTCCGAGGTATTTTGTTTACTCATATTAGAAAGGATAAGAGAAATAATGATTGCAGTAAAGCTGTAATTTAGGTTGTGTATGTCTGAAGTGAAACACAGAATCATAGAATAGAATCATAGAATAGTTAAGAGCTGGAAACGACCTTAAGATCATCTAGTTCCAGCCCCCTGCCATGGGCAGGGACACCTCACACTAAACCACGTCACCCAAGTCTCTGTCCAACCTGGCCTTGAACACTGCCAGGGATGGAGCATTCACAGCTTCCTTGGGCAACCCATTCCAGTGCCTCACCACCCCAACAGTAAAGAATTTCTTCCTTATATCCAGTCTAAACTTCCCCTGTTTAAGTTTGAACCCGTTACCCCTTGTCCTGTCGCTACAGTCCCTAATGAAGAGTCCCTCCCCAGCATCTCCTTCAGATACTGGAAGGCTGCTATGAGGTCTCCACGCAGCCTTTTCTTTTCCAGGCTGAACAGCCCCACCTTTTTCAGCCTGTCCTCACACGGGAGGTGCTCCAGTCCCCTGATCATCCTCGTGGCCCTCCTCTGGACTTGCTCCAACAGTTTCATGTCCTTTTCATGTTGAGGACCCCAGAACTGCACACAATACTCCAAGTGAGGTCTCACAAGAGCAGAGCAGAGGGGCAGGATCACCTCCTTCGACCTGCTGGTCACACTCCTTTTGATGCAGCCCAGGATACGGTTGGCTTTCTGGGCTCCCTCGCGAGACTTGCTGAGGGCACACCCAATCCCACGTAAACGCTTACAATTAGATACCTGCTTAAAGCAGCATTAAATGCCTGATTTCCAGTAACGACAAGGAAAGCTTGAGTGTTTATGAATATAAGCGATCAGTTTAATTCTGATACATAGGCTTAGTAAAACAGATGTTAATGTTTTTTATGCATATAAGTATATAAAATAGCAGTGATATTTTTGAGAAGTGTTGCTTAATTTCAGCTTATTAAACATGAATAGCTATAGCTACCAAAGAAATTCCAACAAAAAAAAATAAATCAAAGCTCACATCCTATTCCCCTTAATCATCAAACTCTACCTACTTTTCTCTTAGTTCTCTGACTAGTCATTTTACACCCATGCATATAATTGTAGATTTTAAGCAGCAGAATGCTGCTTAAACACATGCTAGATATTAAAAATTATCTTTTCTTATAAGTTAATTGTACTGTATGGTTTTGTTCATAAGTTTTATATTCATCAATGTAATGGGCCCTCTGCCATCACATTTGGCTGATGAGGCATGACGACCCTTTAATTTAATGTTTTCTGGGAATGATATGAAAAAAGAGTATTTTTATAACATTCATTTAAATGCAAAAATGAAAGTGAAAACATTTACCTCCAATTCATGGCTGCTAATTCATTTATATATTCAGCGCAGTACACTAAGCCCACTGTACAGCAAAAGAAAATTATTACATTCAGTATTTCTTTAAAAATAAACTGCCATCAGTTCTGCCATGTACACTATAGCTGTACATATACCAGACATTAGAATTCCTTGATCTTTAGAAGACCAAATTACACATTTAATATTTAACTGCATAAAACCACTTCTGATTTAAACGCCCCATACAGTTACTAAGAAGTAAAAAGTGATCATAAAACATACCCACTATATTACAAGTAAACAAACATAAAATCCTACCAGCAAGAGCTCAGCATACAAATGAATAAACACATAAATTTTTAAAATCAGTGTTTTTTCCAGCAGTCTTCTTGGTGACTACTTCCAAGTTGGGGCTGTAAAAATAAATGCCCGCACTTCCCAAAACTGGTATGGAATTAAGTTATCATTTTAGATGTTAAGGTGTCACACTGCTATATCTAACATTATCATCTGAAGTTACGATACTAATTATACATAACAACTTTGGTAAAATGCAAACTTTGAACAGGTGTATAGCAGAGCAGTCCACTCCTATCAGGTGAAAACTAGCATAGTCTTACTTAACAATCACATGCAATATGAAGCTATCAAGACTATCAAGAAAATTCAGAGCAATCACTTTTTTAACAGAAAAGCAATACAGCTACAGAATTTTAAGTTTGTCCTTGTATCACTTTCCACAAGCAAAGCAAAAAAAAAAAAAAAAAAGAAAACCCCAAACCAAACAGATTCAGTAGCTAAAGGTGACCTGCACAAGGCAATGAAACTAGTCTGGTGATATAAAGGCATGCTATCTTGTTTTGGTATCATCTGGATTATCTCCACTTGGTACTGCACAGTATAAACACACCTATAGCTGCTCAGCTGCCAAGATAAACCAATGTGATAATTTCATAATTTCCTTAGTTACTTCTGACTATAATACAAATTTATTTATATTGTAGATATATCACAAGTGGTTCAGTTTTTCAGGTACAAGCAAGGCTTGGATCAATACAGATATTTTTATGCACTACTCTTGTGAACAGCAAATTTACATCTTAGCTAGATTAAAAATTCAGCAATGATCAGTTCTGCTGCATTTTTCAATGCAGTCAGACCTTGGGCATTCAAACTAGTGTCAGTAACACTGAGAATACTTTATAAAGAGTCTAAAATAACAGCACGTCACTGGGAGCTCTGAATGTCTAAGATTAAGTTTAAGACAGAAACCCATGTATTCCTCCAGGGAACTTTCAAGCTTAACGTATCACCAAGCTCACATTGCTAGTTTGCCCTCTGTAGATCGTTTTAAATTGCAGTTACAAGTGGATGTCCAGAAAATTACTAAGGTTTCTAGATTCGTTTTTGGGGGTACTTCATATTATTGAAATCTTAGCTTTGCTTAAAAGGAAGCTATAATTTCTCTAACTTCACTAGTTCATACAAAGTGGTATTTTAAAATATCAAAATAGTATTCAAGTGGCATTTTGCCTGCAAATCTCTTTCAATTGCTCATTATTCTTTCACTATTCAGGCAAGCATAACGGAACTGAGGTACCTTGGAAAAAAACCCAACTCACCAGAAAATCAAATCCATGGCTAGAATCAAGGTACACACTCATAATACATACCATCTGAGCTAAACCAAATACCCTCTGCAAAACTACTAGATGTTCGGCCAGTCAGCCACAAAGACATGACTTTGGCTAGGCAAGGCCACTGTGGATTCTCAGGCTAAAGCCTGATAACACCAGCTGTTACCACAATGCCCCAAATCAGCTTTGCTCTTCCTTGTGCCATTATCGTGATTGTCAGTGGGGCATATGGTGAACCTGCCCCAGAAATGAGTCCTGCAGAAAGCTGAACATCTTCACTGACCTGCAGTGTTAGAATATAAAGCAGAGCAGGAAGCAAGTGCTGGATCTCAGCCCATCTGTCTTCTGCTTCTCCAGCCCAGCAGCAACTTCATGGGAAGCTGATACACACAGCATTTACAGAGCAGAAACCTTACCTATTCCAGATCTTCACTAAGGCCAGAGCATGAAGTCATTACTTCATAAAATCTTAGAAATTAAATAGATCTGTTTACAGTGCATAGCAGCTTCTACAACAGTTTATGATACATACAGTCATTGCTACAAGATAATTTGCATGCACTTTACCTGCTACAACCTATAAAACCGTGAGCTGTGCAAGCGCATGAAGAAAACAGATATAATTAAGTCACCAAAAGAAGCTATTGGACAGTTTTAGCAGTTTTAAGAACGCCCAAGCCCTCCACCCCCCGACCAGCAGTTCCCGGACGCAGAGGCGCAACGCTCACCCATGCAGAGGAAGTGCCCCATTTGCACCCGGTAGTGCTGGAAAGAGGCGCACGTCAGGAGGAAGCACAGGACGTGGAAAACCGCCAGACCCACCAGCCAGGGCTCGGACCAGTCCGTCCTCTGCGGATAAAGCGAACGCAGGTTATGCAGGGAAGGAGAAGCTTTGTTGCCGGGCAGTCGGAGCGACCAGCTCTCCTCCCCCACTGAACACTTCAGTCACGAACCGCGCTCCGCAGCTCGCCTCACTGAGGAAGAAACGGACACCCACACCCATCCCACACACGGTGGCCGGTGCATCCCCCCTCTCTCGGGCAAGCAGCCGGCCCGGTCCCCTCCTTACTGCCAGGACAGAAGACAGCCCAGGTGGGCTGCTGAGCGGCGCCTCCATAGCCGCGGCACCGCCACTTCACGCGAGACTTCAACGAGCCCCGGTTCCGGGCCCTGCGGCGGCGGCAGCCGGAAGGCGTTGGGCCGTGAGAAGGGTGGTGTCATTCTCCGGGGCAACGGAGGGGAAAAGGGGTGTTCCCAGGGGCACCCTCGTCCTCTCAAAGCAGGGAAAGGGTAGGGGCTGGTCTTGTGGATGACAGAGGTGTCTGCGCACCTCAGAGATTACCTCTCCCGGGGTAGCACGAGCTCGGAACTACCTTTCCTGGTCCGTGGCTGAAACTGCGTTCCTCCAGGGAAACAGCGCCCGTGGCTGTTCTGGGGAGGGGAAGAAGCTTTAGTTCTAGTTTTAGTATTTGATGCTGAAGTTAGTAAGCGAGCCGGAGGGTATTTTTTTGCCATGTTACGCGCAGTAGAGTCAGGCTGGTGTTGGATGGGTGGCCCAGCACTGGTGTTGGGGGTTTTGATGTTTGCTCAGTGATACCTGGTGTTCGGCTTCAGCTGCCTTAGGGATGGAAGTTCAAGAAAAAGGGAGTTTTAAGCCCAGCTGGAAATTTCTGATAAACAAACCCAGCTGAGCGCTCCAGGCAGGAGCTTAAGTCAAGTGAAAAATACTTTCTTTTTACACATTTTTATGTCTTGTACTTTCTTTTTTTTTTTACTAATTTTCCAAATAATTATAGTGGAAAGTCATTAATACATTTCAAAGGTTAAACCTCTCATTTACAGTGCGTTTTTACTGAATGCATGTGTGTCTGGAAGAACTGACCACTCAAAAGACTTGTCACAGAGAGGTTTCAAACTCAGATTTCTATCGACCAAACCAGGAGACTTTGGAAGTCTTCATAGGGTTAGCTTTGTCTGAGAAACCATACTGTCATGTATAGCTCTGCATTCTGTTTTCTTGAGATAATTTTTACTGACGCTTAGGCTTATCAGATGTGAAGCTTTTTTTTTTGTGTGTGTGCTTTTTTGGGGGGTATTTTTTGTTTTTCAAAATGTTTGGAAGTGCATGTAGAAGTAAATGCTACAAATACTATTTTCATTTAGTCTGCCTTATAGCCAAATACAGGGCATCACTGTGAACTAGTTACTCCCACTGTCACACTTCTCACGCTAAATTGTGGATACCTGAAACTGAGGATGCATTTCTCTGTTTTGTTTTAGGTTTTTGGTAGTTTTTTTCTCAACAACAATATCTGGAGACCAATTGTGGCTTATTCTTAAAGCATTGTAAAACTAAGTAATATCGCTAATGTAAAAACATGGTTTAGGGTTTTTGTAAGTTATGAATCAGTTTCTTCTTGTTGCCCACTGACGGACTACAGTAACAATCGGAAAAAGCTGAAGGGCTTCAGTGAATGAAGTAGCTGCTCTATGAGCAGAACATGCTCATGAATCTGTGATGCAGACTAGCTGGGTGGATAGTAAGCTACTGGCTTGTTATGGCTACAACATACTGTATTAAAAACTTCATGTAGCTTTTACTGTCAGCCACTCTAGCAGGAGTGGAAACTTTGTTATAGGGGAACAGGAGCTGCTGCTTTAAGATTGACAAGGATAAAGTCAATAATACTGTTTGTCAGCAGGTGGTAGCAAATTACATAAGAATTACCAGAGTTTTTGTGTGGGATAAGTTATCTTTCTTTTTAATGGGGGATGAAATTTTAAACTGAAGATAGTTAAAAGGTAACAAACAGATACATTGCTGTTTCATAGGGGGAAAAAAGAAAGTGTATTTGTCCTTTTACAGCTTCTTTGCAAAGCCAGTGTGCTACATTTAGATCCAGATTTTAGAAGTACTCTAGTAACCAGAAACATACAGTGCCAATGACAATATATACATTTTTCTGTTTCTGTTATTAGAAGTAACTTAAGTAGTTTCTAAAACTCAGACGCAGTTTTCTGTTGTAAGATTCAGATTCCTATGTAATTTTTTCTGCTCTACAGTATTGTCCGAGTAGATTGAATGAAAAAATAATAATAATAAAAAAAATAATAAAAAGCAGATTGGTAAAATGATTTTTATTTTTCCGTTTTAACAACTGAAAACTTTTGTTTGCTTTGCATAGGAAAATATCTAAAACCAGACATTTATCTTAAGTTTAGGTTGCTGAAAAAAGCAAACTGGGTAAAAAGCCTGCTTACCCTGATTCAGATAGGGAATCTGAAATTTAAATGCTTCATGATGTTTCTCGTGGTAGCCCTACATGTTCGCTAGTAGATCTTAAGACACTGTGCTAGAGACCACTTGGAAGTGCTTCTTATACTTGCTGCTGAGGCAAATGCAGCTCCGATTCTCCATGAGAATCAGAAAAGAGCTTCTGGTTTTGAAGTTCCTTACAAGTAAAGGAAGTGCTTCATTTCTTCTGTTTTAATTGTTGAGTCTTTAAGTTAGCAGATAGTTTGATAACTTTTAAATGGTCTTGTTTAGTTAAGATCATATGATGCAGGTTTGCTTTTGTGATAATGCATTTTTGGTTTCTGCCGTAAGAAGCTAAACTGCTTTGCAATATAAGATGCATATGTAAAATACCTTTGAAAAACTAAATATAAATTTCTCCTGTCTGTGCTGAGCAAACCATGTTATACACCATTTTATTCTTTACATTTGGTATATTAAATGTTCCATCTTTGCAGTGTGTTCCATTGTAAACTGGATTTTGTCTACGAGGGATGGGGTTGTCTTGAGCCATTTAACCTTTTCAAGTTTTGTGGGTGAAACAGTTTACAATAGCCTCACTTTAAACACGCAGTTTCTTGGGGAAATATTACAAGGAACTTCCTTGTCATCAAACATGATTTGAAATAATACAAAATGCAAAATATAAATAGGCTATAGGTGTCTTAGTGTGATGAGGTAGGTCATTCTGACAACAGATGCATCCTCTGATCAGGAGATCAGAGGTTATGTGTCTGGATTGTTGGATCCCAGTCTGCAGTTATTTTGCTGTCCTTGTCCATTTTGCTGTCGTTGTCCATAACATGCATGTTGATCTGTGGCCACCCAGTCTGTAAGGGTCTTCATGAGAGTATGTAAAGCTCTGATATTTCTTTGGGTGTCCTTGAGGTTGATCTCCAGGCAGAGCTCTCTGAATGCAGAACTGGGAATTCTTACAATATATTGTTTTCAAAAGCGCTTGAGTTGTTGACTGCACCATGCAGATGTGTTGGTTTGTCACATGGATTGTTACTTGCAGTGTGTGACTGCAGACTTGCCAGACGACTGCTTTCAAAAAGTTATGACCAGATGGAGCCACCAGGTGCAGAAATTCATTAACCTCAGCATCTGTAAACTTGACAAACAGGTGAAGTACCTGGGCATCCCTGTCCCATTACAGTTCCAAACTGTTAAGCAACAGTAATGTAGCAAAGTCTATATAACTTTTATTCACTGCTTCATGTGGGATTCATAGCATCATCTGGATGTGGGCAGTGGTAGTGAAAGTCTGTGTGTGAGTGGGTGGTTTTACGCAGGCTGCAGTCAGTGATGGAGTTGGGAGATTTTTGCTGGGTTTGTGATTCTTCTGTTCCACACTGCAGTCAGAGTGGTGGGTGGCTGCTTTTACCAGGCAGGGTGGGTGTACTGGTGCTTTCTGCTGCTTCTTCTGCCAGCTGTGAGACACCTGGTACTCATTCTGAGAGCATGATCTGAGTCAGCAGCAGCATAAGATGTGCAGATCCCCAAAAGGGGTGATGTAGTTTTCTCACTGAGGGGGAACAAAGGTTCCAGGAGGATGGTACTGGAGCTGCCCTTTGATTTTCCCCTTGCTTCTTCCAAGCTGTTCTTTCCTCTTTCCTTATTCCCCACTTCCTATCTCTTCCTTTGCTGATATGATCGTGAACATGTGTTTGGCAGTGCTCTGGACACTACTGTCTGCCACCCCAAGTATGTGAGCAGGGTTGAGATTCTCCCAGGGACGCATGGCAGTAGCTTGGGGGACAAAAGGAAGGATGAATGGATGTCTTCTTTGTCTTTCTTAGGGAGAGAAAGAGCTGTAAGAAGACAAGTAAGCTAGTGAATGGGAAAGCTCCTCACCCGAGCTTCAGTCAAGGCAGAGATAGGAGGTGGGCACATATGTTGGCTAGTGACACCTGTACCGAATTTCTGTACTTTGCAAAGATCCTTCTGACAAGTTCTGCTGTGGGGACAGAGACTGGTCATTGCTGCATCTCCTGTCTGTCTCCCAGCCTGCTCCTGTTGGAGTAGACCGTTGCACTGATGGTCTTGGGTAGTCTTTTCAGAGCTTTAAGAGGTGTGAGCAGTTTCAGTATGAAGGTAGACTGAACCTAGGAGGGAAGTCATGATGCTCATTGTTGTTGTAGTCACGTCCAGGCCATAATTTTTATCTGTCCTGAAGTTTTTCCTTGTTTTCATGGTTGTGCTCAAAAGCTGTCTGAAATTTCCATTTGCTTCCCAATGTAACTGAAGTGAGCGAGGGTCACATCTTTCTAATACATGTTCAGTAAAACTGTTCACTTTCCCTGTCCGTGCCATTATTGACTAGTTGTTTTTGAGTCCTTCCTTATTTTTGTGTCTCCTGTCATCTTTTTTCGCATTTAGATGATGGATGCCACTTCATCTCACCTTAAGGTTAGCACTGTTTTTGAGAAAGAGCTGGACTGGGTGACCTCCAGAGGTCTGGCCTACATTGCTCTATTATTTTGATTTCCCAGTGATACAGAATGGGACTGACTGGCTGGGGAGGAGCTCTACTGAGCACAACCTGGGGAGCCTGGGGGCAATAAGCTGAACTTATTAAATCAGCAGTGTGTCCTGGCACAAAGCAGTGCAAGCAGTATCCTGGGCTGTACTAATGACACAGAATAGTTAGGGTTGGAAAGGACCTTAAGGTCATCTAGTTCCAGCCCTGCCTGCCATGGTCAGGGACACCACACACACTAGACCATATTGCCCAAGCATAAGTACCACACAGCCACTTGCTCCCTCCTCCCTGAATAGGATGGGAAGAAGAATCAGGAAAAGGTAAAACCCATGGGATGAGATAAGAACAGTTTATTAATTGTAAGAAAGTAAATAATAATGATGGTGATAATAATAATAGAGGGATAAAACCCAAGAAACACAAGTGATGTGCAGTACAATTGCTTACCATCCCCTGTGTGTGACTGATGCCCAGCCTGTAATCAGTGGCTTCCAGCCAGCTACCCCCAGTTTGTATACTGGGCATGATGAGCTGTGGTGTGGAATACCCCTTTGGCTAGTTTGGGTCAGGTGTCCTGTCTGTGCTTCCTCCCAGCTTCCCATGCCACTCCTCACTGGCAGAGCAGGAGAGACTGAAAAGTCCTTGATCAGAGTACGCGTTACTTAGTAACAACTGAAACATTGGTGTATTACCAGCATTCTCAGACTAAAGCCAAACCGCAGCACTGCACAAGCTACTAGGAAGAAAACTAACTCTATCCCAAGTGAAACCAGGGGAACAGCGTAACCCTGATATTAGGGGATTTGGCATTCATTAGAACACATCTGCATCTAGCTTTGGATACTTCAAATACAAGGATGATAATGATAAACTGGAAAAAGTTCTGCAGATTGCTGTCAAAATGTTCAGGAATTTGAAGCATTTGTCCTGGGAGGGGATGAGGGAACTGGGCTTGTTTGGCCTAGAGAAGAGCTTGCTCAAGGGGAAACCTAATAGCAACCTGCCAGTCAGTGCTTATGAGGAACTTAACTTAAAACATGGGCCCCGTGTCTTCTAGTGGTGTGATGGGAGAATGGGATGCAATGTGTGTAGATTGAAACTAGAACTTTGAACTGGATATAAGGAAAAGCTTTCTCCCCAGGAGGACAGCCAAACAACAGGAAGGGTATCTGAAGAGGTTGTGGGATGTCTATTTGAGGTTTTCAGGATCCAGTTGGGTAAAGACCTGAGCAACCTCGTCTGGCCTCATAGTGGAACTTGCTTTGAGCAAGTGGTTGTAAAGGACCTCCTAAGGTCCTTTACTATCTGAATTATTCTGATATCATGATTCCACAATTTAGATGAGAAAAAGAAACTGCTTAGTTTTTTTTTGCTAACAATATTGCATTAGCCTGGAAGTGAAATTAAAGGTTTTGTATGGGTTTTTTTCAGAATCTTATTCCCTTCATCTCTTCATCCACTTTCTGTCAGGGTTTGTTCCTCAGTGCAGAATAGCTTCAGGTTTCTTCAGGCTTGCTTTTCTTCCTTTACTGTTCCCAAACCATACAGGCAATCTGAAATACAAATGTCTTTTTGTTCTCTACCTACTAACATGACTGCCTATTAAATTATTCCACTAATCCTACCAAAGATCTTCTCAGAATTTGCTGAAAGCCCTGCTGTGTTCTGGCAAAACAATCAGATTTAATTCTGTTGGGGTCTTCATCCAGTCAGGGTGGAAAAGGCCAAATATGGTTGCAAGCAAAAAGCAGTCCTGACAGATACTGCTCTTAATTGTACACTTTACTTTCTCTTTGACTTCCTCTCAAGTTTTCTTCTCTCAGAATTGCTGCATTGATTGTTTTTCACCTCAGAAGTACCTCATGTCATACTGAAAGATGATATGAAAATTAAGTACATTTACATTTCGTTGATGCGTGACTGCATCGCACCTATCACATAATACAGTGCATTTAAGTTGCAACACAGCTATCGTGATAAAAAGGCAAGAAGGAACAGAAGTATTTAGGATGTGTAGGGCAACTTTCTCTGTTGCATCTGCTGATTCCAGAACCTGATATCTGCATTGCGTTTTCTGTTTAAGGGCGTGCTCTTAAGGCATATCCTGGCTCCTCCCGCCCTTCATCCTTAACATGCAGGGAGAGTACCTGCTGCATGAATCAGGGAGCCGTAGGAGCAGGATCAGCAACTGGAAGAGACAGTTTTTTGAACATATCATTGTTCTGAGAGATGTCTGCCTTTTCATCTGTGAGACTGAACATTTGATATAAATCTGGTACTTTGGGGCTCCTGCTGCTTCTTGCTTATCATCTTCTTCTAATGAATCAAGTGAAGGGTGGAAAAATAGTGGTAATTCAGCAACAACGGCAGCCAATGTTAAAGATATTTCTTCACCCTAGGTATCTTATAGCAGAGTGTCAGGCTTTAAGCCCAATAAGATTATTCATTTGAGTAGTACAGTGGTGGAAACAGCTCAAGCTAAGTGCCTTTGAGAAGGGACCCAGGGCAAAGAAATCCCTGAGCATTTATACCCTTACAGTCTATGCACTCTTTCTTCACAAGCTCTTCATGTGCCTTGAGTGGGCCTCTTGGTCTGATTTTAATCTTTTGTCTGGGGTCTTCTTATTCCTTTCTCTGTCTCCAAACTATATTTATCTGTTTCTTCTGTGGATGGGTTGCGTCTTCTGCTGATGGTCCTGGCTTTCTGATCTTCCAGTTTGTACTGGCCTCAGGGCCTGCCTTCACTAACCATGAAACAGTTCATGATAATAGTTCTCAAGCTTGCAGCCCAAGGCTCCAGCAACTTCAGTCGCTCATGCTAAGTGAAATTACTTAGACAAAAAAAATACAGTTAAAAGAATTCAGCTAACTTAATTTACAACAGCAAGAGCTAGAAAGCCAGTATACCCACCAATGTATCCTGGAGCTATGCGTGGTCATCACTTTCTGGTGTTTGCCCATAGCTCAGATGATATAGTTTGGCCAAATGGATCAGGCCACTTGAGCGCATTAGCTAAGATTACTTTCAATGCAGCAATAATTGGAAAGCTGTAAACACGTGTACGTTTAACACATGACAATGATGTGTTAGTATCTGTTGGCCTGTTTTTGCTATCTGTGTGCTAAAAGCATATGACCTGAGAGTATGTGTGTTGCAGATTGCTGGTGGAGGTGTGGGAGCTCCACTACAACATTTTGCATCCTGATGATTGAGAAGAAATCAGTTAATTCTTCTCCAGCTTTTTTGCAGTTTGAGGTTTTACCAGTTCATGGGTTGTTCCACAGTGTTGTACCCTCATGATCAGTGGGTGTGCCTGGGCTTTGCTGGTCTGTCCCTGATTTGCTGGGTTCATTGCTGTGGTGACAGTGTTTTGATTTGTTCACACACCGCTCTTCAATATGTGATTTATATGTATTTTAATTCAGGGTTGTCTCCCAGAATAGCACACCAGTGCTGACAGGTCCTCTGTTGGGAAGATTCTGCCAGAGTATTTAAATACTGTGTTGTGCATGGATTTTATATGACACTTTTGTCAGAAATTTCAGTGAAATCATCATGGAATTTGAGTTATGAGGGTTTCCCAGCTGTGCTGAGATACACATTCTTATCAGGTGTCCCGCACAAGAGATCCTACTGCAGAGAAAGGGGAGCTTGCACATTAAACTTTGTAGGTGCCTGTGGTAGGAACTTATCTTTAAAGTTCCTCTCAAAGCTGAACAGTTATCCTTGTTCAAGGAATAAATCTGTGGATGGAAGCTTTGAGGGACTGGAAGGGGAATTGTATGAGTCAAATCAACAAAAAGGTTTAGGAAGCTAACCCACAGCATGCCTAGAAAACCTGTGGGAAAGGTTCAAATTGATGAGTACAAGAAGCAGACCAAATAGAGCATTTTGGACAAAGACTAATTTTTAGAGCTGCAGACCAAAGAGTTGGAGACCTAACTGCAGAATTCTTAGTTGCACACCCAGTGTTGGCAGTTGCAGGATTGTGTGATATGTGGACAGTGAAGCACATAAAAATAGGTCTGGTTTTAAAATTGCTATTGGCAAAGAAACATGATCACAAGGAGTGGGTGTACATAGGGCATGTTGAAGTGCTGTATGTTGCAAAAGGTAGCAAATTTAAAACCAAGAGCTGTGGGGTTTAGATGGAAGAAGCTCATGTTCTGCAAATAGAGGAATTCAGCAAGAAATATATGTCTGCCCAGTAACTATATCCTACTCTTCTTGGAAAAGTATTCTACAACTGTAGCTCCCTCCTCCCATTTTTACTTCCTGTGTCCAGTCATTCCATGCCTTGCTTGTACCATAACCAGTACTGTCAGAAAGCCATTTGTTTAAATTAAAAAAACTGCCAACATATTATCTGTCCCCTGCAATGCCTTTTGTTGGGATACTGGAAAATACAAAACAAGAAAGAAAAACAAACCAGGGAAGGACAATGACAAAATATGGTAACACCTGCAATACCACTGAATATCTGTTCCAGAGCCTGCATTATCAATTAAAGGATAGTGCTTCTCTGTGCTTGACCTCTCCACAGCAGTATGTGGAACAGCACCTTCAACATTCACCCTTTTGCAGTCTTCCGTGTAGCATCCATTCCTTGTTACTGCTGTTTTCTCTGGAGTGGAATGAAATTTTACCCTGCTTAATATCACTGTCTGTCTATGATTTCAGAACAGTCTCTTCTAATGCATTGCCAGATGCTGCATTTACATGAGTGTGGTTAACACACATTCACATAAAGGCTGGGAGAGAAACTGGTTCACTGTTGTCCTAGTGAAAACAAATTAAGTGTATAATCATATGAAAATAGCTGCTTTGCCTTCCTTTGCCCCTAGCCCTGCAGTGAAACTACATGTGGAAACATGGTTTCAGTGTTGGTTTAGCTGTTGCTAGGGGAAAGATGCCGGCAGAGATCTTTTCCCTATAGATTAGGTCTAGCCTTTGAATATCTGATAAGAAGGTCCTCTGGTCTCTTGCAGGCCTGAGAGACTGAAGGTCGAGTAGTGCAGTAGCCTTGTTTTCCTTCTCCCAGACAAAATTCTTTGACTCTTTGTAACAGGGATGGATTTGCCTGAGTTTAGTAGAGACTTAGTTTCTGTACCTATTTTTGAAATGTTGCCTTTGTTTTTCTTTAACTTCAAGCAACATTGATTCAGTGGGATGAGTCTCTGCAGAGATCAGCTTCCTTGTGACCTTGTCAGACTGCCATTAGGTTGTTCAACTCCCACTGACATTTTTGGTCCTTTCCTTGGTTGGGTTCACCACAATAATAGCCTCCTGGCAGAATCAAGGTGGTGGCCCTCAGGTACCTGCCTTTGGTTTGGTTTTCCTGAGCTGAAGATGTAATGGTGGTATAATATCATTTACATTGGTAAGGTAAATACTGTGTTAAAGTTGTCCTCTTTGGAAATAGAAAGGAAAGCTATAAGTTTCTGTTGGTTAGCTAGGAGTTTGCAGTGATGATCCCACCAAGATGTGCTCTGGCTTTTATTTCTTTTGGAAAGCCCAGAAGCTTGTGGCTGGCCTCCAGTTACCTTCCAGATCATTTTGGATTTCCTTCAACTGCAGAGGAAGGATGAGACAAATATTTCCAGACTGTTACCTGCATATGTATATCATGAAGACTTCAGAGCTGCTGAATTCTTGTTTTAAAGGCTGTTGTTTGTGTCCCCACCAACACAGGGAACTCTGGACTGCATTACAGTGTGAAGGTTTCTGCTTAGTTCAGGAGAGAAACCATAGTGTCTGCACAGGCTGTGTGCCGAAGGTCTGTTCTTTGTAACTGAGCACAGATACTCAGTACATTTATGCCTAAGAGAAATGATGCTGTTCATTAAACTGCTAGTACTTGAAGAAATTTTTGAGAGTTTTCTTCCATGGAAGCATTCAAAGTGATACTTATTTTAGTTTGTTTCTGTTTAAGTTGAGGGAATTAAATACTTGCCTGTGTATTTGAGCTGTTTAACATGTAAAGGAAAAATCAAAATACTGGATTCAGTATCTGTTAACTAATAATTATTGCTATTTCCTTGCAGATATCTGGGGTATTTTTGAGGTCTTACATTTGTTTATTGTTTTAGTGTTGTTATCAGGCTAAGGCTGTTACAGGATAAAATTCCTTGTATGGACTATTACTGAACTGATACAATGTTAGGATGTGCTTGTCAGTGTCCAGTAGCAGTTTCCTAGGGAAGAATAGAACAACAGGACCATCAGGTAGTGGTACTTGCACAACAAATTCTCTCTGTATCTCACAGTTCCTTGCTTTTGCATGCTGAGAGCTGGAAGAAGTCTGAAGCACCTCTCCTATGAAGACAGGCTGAGGGAGTTGGGGTTGTTCAACCTGAAGAGAAGGCTCTGGGAGACCTTAGTGCAGCCTTCCAGTACTTAAAGAGGGACTACAAGAAATCTGGAGAGGGACTTTATACATGGTCAAGTAGGGATAGGACAAGGAGGAATGGCTTTAAACTGAAAGAGGATAGATTTACATTAGACATTAGGAAGAAGTTCTTTACTGTGAGGGTGGTGAGACGCTGGCAAAGGTTGCCCTGCGAAGCTGTGGCTGCCCCATGCCTGGCAGTGTTCAAGACCAGGTTGGATGGGCCTTTGAGCAACTTGGTCTAGTGGAAGGTGTCCGTGCTCATGGTGGCGGGGTTGGAACTAGATGATCTTTAAGGTCTGTTCCAACCCAAACCGTTCTGTGATTCTATAATTCTATGAAGAAAATTTCTATCTGAGATTTGAACTGAAATTGCTGAAGGCTCGATGCAAAACATTAATTCCTGGGGAACGCCAGAGACAGGTTTAAATAGTGTTGTAGTCAAAATATATATGCAATAAATCTGGTATCATTCAGCTAGTTGTGAGGCTAAGCATACTTCTAAGAATGGTGGAAGGTGGGGAAAAGGGCATTCAAGTCTTCTGTTAAATAAGAGCAGTAGGTGGCACTCTTACTTTGGTTTTCCTCCGTGCATTACTTTTTCAGGGACATTGTATCTTTCGAAGCAGTGTTCACAAAACAGTTTGAGATACACCCAGATGAAGGAAGTTTTGTGCTTTAGATCCTCGTCCTAATAACAAGCCCCGCAAAACATTTTTATGGAACTGTACCTGTGGTTTCTGCAGGTGTTAATAATTGCTCATTTGCTCCCTACTGCTAAATATATTCTGTGGGTACAAAGGCCCTATAGACTTCTGTACTATCCTACTTGTTAGGGGAAAGATGCAGGCATAGATCCTTTTCCTTAAAGGTTAGCAAAACAATAGAATTTCACCAGTAAAGCTTAAAGAATTGTGTTGGGTGTCTCTGTGGAAACACTGAAAGCTGTTGCTATTCTTACAGCAAGTGTTTGCTGTAAGTCAGCAGCTACTTCAGGTGTGTCTGCCCCATGAATAGTATACTGTACTGTGCCTGAGAAACAGATGTGCTTTGTTTCAGTTACGCAGTGTCCTACAGCTGTTGCTGCCACCAGTAAGAAAGGGATGTCTGCATTTGAACCATGAGAGAGCTGGTGAAAAAGAGGGCAACAGCCAAATCAGTTCTGAGCTGTTCCATCATTGCAAACACACAAAGCCTGAGCACTCTCTGGTAGTGCCCTGTGACATGTTTTTACTTATTATGGGCAGGTGCTCTTGGATCCGCATTCACAAAAATCCAGGTTCTTTGTAGTCTCTAGGCACTTGTGATGATGATGTAGGAAGAAGCTGCCCTGAAAATTAAAGGAGTAATTTCTACCTTTTGGATGGGTTTCAGTGAGTACCCACATGAGAGATGAAGGGGGGAAAAAAAGGGGGAAAGAAAGCACCTGAAACCTGTATAACAGACCTTTTTTCTTTCTGTGATAGCTAAATATTTATTTTGTAAACTGCAGAACTAAGTGTTTGATTTCCCAGTATCAGTCTCCTGGAAGATACTGCTGTTAATGACTCCCTGTTTGAAGAGTCCTTTGTTGTGTACAGTGAAGATTTCTGCTAAGCTGCAAGGACCAGAGACATAAAGAAAGCACCTGGTTGTAGATAAAAAATGGACATCTTTAGGAATTCTAATCAACACTTCTTGGGAAAAAATAGATAAATAGAAAAAAATCGATGGAGCATATCTGAATGTTACTCATTGAGTAAGGAGGTAATGAAAGAATGGAATTTTCATCTCTTCACATTTTCTTGGGAAACTATTAAGAATCTGGCAGTCGTGTTTAAAAAAACCCTTGTAGTAAATTGAGAAAAATAGTAAGATAGACTGTAGCTCCATTGGGTTGACATCAGCTGTAAGCAATTGTACTGATAACTTGTATATCATAATTAGTGGATTCACAGTGTAATGATTTGAGGGAGATGGAAAGCTGAAACAATTTTATTTCTGAAGCATATCATGCTCTATCTGAAATTGTAGTAATTACATGTTTAAAAGCAGAGAGAATTAAGGTGTTTGAATGTATGACACATGAATATGGAATAATGTTTGGTAGCAAATAATAAAGCAAATCTCAATATCAAAGGAAAACATTAGAAGTGAAACCTTGGGTTGCAATGTCAGAAAAACTGCTGACTTACTATACTGATTCTTTTAAAAATATGTTTGTGCATGGAATTCTATGTACTTGATGTTCTCTGCTAACAAAAAAGTTTGAGAGACAAGTGTTAATTACAGAAAACACGGTTTTCTTGCAAACGTTTGCTGGAAATCAGAATTATTAATTTAAGTTATATTAGTAAGAGTTTTGACTGTAGTTGTTGAAGGGGGTGGGAGGACTGAAAGCCTTGAAGGCAATTCAATTTTTTGGGAATTGTGCACAAGAACTAGTCACCTCTCTGATTTTTATCTTTTCTCCTTCACTGCGCTCTTCAAGAAGAGAAAGTTCAGTGAAAAACCTAGGACAAAGAGTCCTGTATAGCACTTTATAATAATAGGGCATTCTCTAAGTAAATGCTTAATTCGCCTTTACCAGGAAGATCAGTAAGTAGTAATTCCAGGTATCATTCCTATCCAGTCAGGCTGCTAGGGATATTCTGTTTTCCACACTGTTCTGTGTATCTGAGAGGAAAAAAATCATGGTGCATTGTTTAGTTACCCATCTTGAGACATGTATTTGCAAATACTGGAGAATTGCTGGTCTAGAGTAATGATGAGCATAATTTAGTATTTCAAAATGTCGCAGTTCCCTCACAGTAAAAACTTTTATTATTATTAATAGTATTTTTATTATTATTATTGTTTATTTATTCAGATGAATGCTGTCAGCAAAGGATTGTTTCATCTTCATCTCTGTTTCCAAACTTGAGGGGACAAGACTGAGCTACCTGGCCTAACCTTGAAATAATTCCTGCTCGGAGTAGGAGGTTTGACAGGGTGGCCTACATGGATCCTTGCTATATTGTAATTTCAAAACAGAAAGATCTTTTCTGCATCAAAATTAATAGAGAGCTGGGATACCTGTCCTGTGAAGAAAGGTTGACAGAGTTGGAGGTTTTCAGCCTGGAGAACAGAAGGCTCTGGGGAGACCTTAGAGTAGCATTTCAATATATGAAGGGGGCTTATAAGAAAAACAGAGACTTAATGAGGTCCTGTAGTGACAGTACAAAGGCTAACTGTTTTAAACTGAAAGAAAGCAGATTTAGATTGGATACAAGGAAAACAATTTCTATGATGAGTGTGGTGGGACACCAGAACAGGCTGCCCAGAGAAACTGGGGCTGCCGCATCCCTGGAAGTGCTCAAGGCCAGGTTGGACAAGGCTGTGAGAGATCTGGTCTAGTGGAAGGCATCTCTGCTCTTAGTAAAGGGATTGGACTAGACGATTGTCAGATCCCTCCTGACCCAAACATTTCTATGGTTCTGTGAGCAAATAAACAGTACTGCTAATAGCTCTGAGAGATACATTTTCTGATATCTAAGCTTTCTTGTCAGACCTCTCAGCTGAGCCCTTCCAAGTGTCTTGACACATTAAGCATTTAAGGAAAATATTTGTAGTCAGAAAATTGCCATAGAAGTCCAAGATGTTTTGGCCACTTTTGACTTACATTTCTTCAGTGATGAAAACCTTTACAAACCCTTATATATCTCAGAATTTTGAGCAAACTTTTATTCTTAACTTGTTACAATACAAATGTAGAGTGGAGCAGGGTCTTATAATAGAGTACATATTAACTGGAAAATTACTCTCTGGCAAGGCTTAAGCAATACCTTTACTGAAGTCAGTTGCTGGCACTCATAAAACCAATAGCAAAAGCTGTTTAAGATTACACTTAAGAATTACATTTTAAAAAGCTATTATGAGAAATGAAAACCATTTATATAGATAAAAAATACAGTATTACAGCGGAAGAATAGCTCAGAAAGTAAACTATAAGAGTTGCTCAGATAATTTTCTACCATCACGATGAAGTCAGTATCATTGTCAGTTCAGGCAAATTAAAAATTACTGTGTATTTTGTAGTGTTACCCAGTGTTACACAAAGGCTAACAGTACAATCCAAACATGCAGTGAGACAATGACAGGTTGTAATTACTAGTATTTCAGCCTGAACAAACCCACACATTCTCTTGTTCCTTGAAATGAGAGGATAATTCTGAATATTTTTGGCTGGAAGAGAGCATTCACCAAGCTATCTATTTCTGCTAGTTTGCCTGTAAGGCAAGCTCAGTGATGTAAAATTAAAACCAGAAAGCTATGAAAAATAAAAAATACAGAAGAGATTGGTGGCAGAAGAGATATAAAGAGCTAGCAGCTACCCAATTGTTTCCTGTTTCTGTTATTCATTATCGCCCTGGTTTCAGTGATTGCGCCATTATGGGTAAGATGAAGTCACAAAGCATTAGGAAGTGACTGGATTTTTTTTCAATGATAATTTTAATGGGGTACTGAGGTGCTGTTGCAGTTTAACATAACAGCTTATCAAATGAAATGCAGTGTAGTGAACTGTTCAGTCTCACAGAGGGGGCAGGAATTCATGTTAGCCTTTAAAGTTTTTACCTATTCTGGCACTAGTCTCAAATGTACCGTTGCTAAAGGAGTTCAGAAAAAAAGGAGACACCACGACATTTGGGGCAAAGGGAAGGAGAGGTCGCAGAAGCCAGTGCGTGGCATGGAGGTGTTGAAGAGAAGGAAGCAAAGAGAAAACATTCTTAAAGGGCTCGGACAAAGGATCTGGGAACAAAAAACAAACTACAAAAAAAAAAAAAAGGCAAAAAACCAAAAAAAAACCCAAAACCAACAAACAAAAAACCCACAAAACAAACAATCCCCCCCCCCAAACCTCACCCCCAAAACCCACAACAACCAACCACCAACCAAAAACTACAAAACCCCAACGCCCCCCAACGCACCGCCCCCCACACTACCAACACCCTCCCCGCGCAATCCCACACC
>WYDI02019913.1:0-60151 GCA_009867235.2 Psittacus erithacus | reverse complement strand
GGAAGGGAAGGGAAGGGAAGGGAAGGGAAGGGAAGGGAAGGGAAGGGAAGGGAAGGGAAGGGAAGGGAAGGGAAGGCTGCTCTTGCTGTGACAAATATTCATAAGAATAAATAGGAGCTGTATTTTCAAAAATGTCTTTATAAACAAAGACCCCCATGCTCATTCATTTTTATGTTTTGGGTTTTGTTGTTGCTCTTGTGCACACAAATGATATATGACTATGCCTAAACTACCCTAATGCTAAGAATTTCCCAGCTTCTCAAAAGCTGGTAAATGTACCTCTTAGTATAGGCACCTTGGCAGTCAGGTAGGATGGTGCGCTGAGCAGCACAGAGCTTCCCCATCATACCAAGCTGGCAATGATCTGGAGACATCATGGATTACACATGTGGGTAACCTGATCTTGGGGCAGGGAATGCAAAAGACGTGATCTGTGTCATGCACAGTTCGGCTGAGGCTAGGTTAAAGATATCAGGACACATTATTGCAACACTGAAATCTGGTGCCAAAGTGTGAATAAGGCAATGCCTATGTATAATTGCATCTACAGAGTGCAGCCTGAAATTAAATTGCTTTGAAATGCAGGCCCTTTTTGGAAAAGTACTGGAACAGTCTGCTTTCAAATTGGAAATTGCATCTAGCGCATTGTCTGTGGTTATTGGCCATTTTAGTGTTGACCCAAAGGTTGCTTGAATGTATAGGACTGGGAGACTTGATGTTAACAGTAAATTATAGATGTATTTTTGCCAGTCTGGAGAGAAAAAAAGCTTTACAAGTGGCACACTGGGAGTGAAACTAGGGCCATGCTGTGGTTGTCTTTTAGTTTAAATAGTTTTGGAAATAGTGTCTGTGGTTTGGTTTGGTTTTTTTTTTCTTGGTGTAGTGGTGTTGGAGGGGGTAGGTATTTTTGGTTTGGCTTGTTTAATCTTATAAATGGGAAGATGTTTATTTATGGTTCTTTGTTGGTTCTTGACTTGAATGTTTTAAATACTGTTGCCTTCCTGAGGAAAATCATAAACAAATCAAGTGATACCAATAGTAGTGACCCTTAACAGAGCCTCAAACATAATGTTTCAAGATGCTGCAGAGATGATCAGCGCTTTTAGACAAGCAGTGTGTGGCAGCCCTGAGTCAAAAAATCTATTCCTCTTGAACACACCTTGAAAAAAATTCCTGTAACACTGATGCAGAACATCACTACCTTTCTCTGTTTGTGTCTTATTTCATATAGGCACTATAAATTTAATTATTTGGTTTGGGGCTTTTCAATGAGTGTGTGGAAATGCAACTGTGTTGTATTTATGTATACACACATTCTCACATACAGAGAGCCGTTTGCCCTATTTTGCAGACACACAGTGTCTGGCTTATCAGCTGTCATGGGCATTTGTTGATTTTACAAGCACAGCCAGCCAAGTTAAAATCCAGTCTGATGTCTTCTGTGCATATCCATCACTCTATCATATCACAGAGAAGATCTTTGTGTTGGAATATTTATTGAACTAGGACCTTTGAGAACCCTACATACCATGTAAAAATCAAGAAAAAGGATGAATAATAGATATTTGGTCAGGTAGTTACATGCACTGATTAGCATCTATTATTGCTTGACTTCAGGGCTAATTTGGTCGTACTAGTTTGTGATATAGTAAGGAACATTTTCATTTTGCCAGGCAAATTTGCAACTGTTTGCAAGCTGTAAAAATAATCAAAATAACAAAAGTTCATTCAGTCAGTATTCATTTTAGGTTCTTTACAGAATAAACTTTTGGTCACAATATCAAGATAATTAAGAAATTAACTATTCTGGTGGGTACTAAAAGCTTTTCTGACAACTCTACTGGGTACCATTTTAAAATCTATCCATGTGTCTTCTTTTGTGTTTATAAAGTATCTATCCCTAAGGACAAAAAAGGTAATCTTGACATCAAATTATTATAATATCAGATTGCACACTCATTACTGAAGTGCTCCCTCAAAAAATCTGAAATACTTCTAATACAGACAGAAGTATATGAAATTTAGCTAGATTATATTTCTCTGAGAATATATCAAAAATCTTCTGCGTAGCAGTACCCTGTCAGACTTCTTATTCAGGTAGCATGAGGTAAGCTTTAAAAGTCTATAATTTTCTCTTTTTTTTTTTTCTTTCCCTCTTCACTTTTGCGCAGAAATAAGGAAATAATGGTCAGGATAAACAAAGTAAAATAATTTCTGCTTGGTTTTCTTTTACTCCTAACCAAATATCAGACTTTTAACCATTAATTAACTTGCAAGCTGCTGCTGCAAAAGTTGTGTGAGTGTCAAATCAACCACTTCCCTTGACAGTTGGCGAATAAATGTCTCATGAATTCATAGGACAAAAGGGCTTTTTTTGGTGCATTGTTGTACAAAGAACACTCAACAGCCCATAATCAACTTCTTAGAAATGTTGCAAAGACTGTCTTAAAAACTCATGGTGTGGGAAAATCCAAGGGTACACTGTTTCACTGGTAACCACCCTTGGCATTAAAAACTTAACTTTCTTTTTTCTCTTCAGGTTCCACAACTGGATTTTGATCTGATTCTTTCTTACCAGTAGAGTCATGAGGATTGCCTTACGGGAATGTGTAAGACACAGCGGTGTGCTTGAACTCAGGAAGTGGAAAACACCGGTAGTGGTGTATGTTTCTTGTGTGAATTAGTATGTCTCCCAGTCTATCCCCAATATTACATAATTGTAACTTTATACAATTTATTAATTCTCATCTTCCCCTTAATTTCCAAAAATAGGAGTTCCCTGCTCAGCTCAAATAGTAATCCCTCTTATTAAAAGCAAAAAGCTGGCTTTGATCTTCTACTGCTTATGCATAATTGAATTTAGACAACCTTCCAACTAGCTTGTCCAGTTTAAAAATGAACAAAGAAGGAACGTGCCATTTTTAAAGATAAATAGACCAATATTTTAAAAGCACTAAGAGCCTTTCACTCAATATGTTCCCAGAACATTTACTATTTCCAATTATCCAGCTTTACTTCAAACCTAGAAACAACAAATGAATAACAGATGTCAACTTCTATTGAAGGCTACTTACTGAATGCTAGCTGTTCTTGCTTATTGGAAACCCTTTTAGAATGATTTCCCTTTTTTTTCTGTTGCCATGACAATACTTGGCCTAATCCCATGGTTGGGTTTGTTGGGGTTTTTTTTTCACATTTAAGAATACTGTGTAGACAAGTGGAATTATCATTAAAATGAATCTCACTCACAACTGATAATGAATGTCTCAACTATTCCCTTGTTTGTAAGTGCTACATTCTTAATATGATTCCTTCAGGAAAGGTAGTATGGAAAATATAAATTTTAACTTCCTTTGAATAGATATAGTTGCTGTTCCCTGGCTGTAGTAGGGAATGTTGCTATGTTGCTATGAAAATACACCATCATGTTGCTATGAAAACAAACCCTTGTTGTGTTGAGAATGTTCTGCTGTCCTGCAACAAGACCAAGTTACCCTGTTACACTTACCTTCTTCATGAATGTGTAAAGGTCAGCCTCCAAATTTATCCAGATATCAAAAAAATCTATCCAACCTATCTCATGCTTAAAAAAAAATAATTAAAAAATTCTTTTTTAAACACTTTTAATATGGAAAGTACAGTAGTTTGTAAATATAAATGCTAGCACAGAGATCTTTAGCTATTCTACCCATACAACCCCTCCACTCCTCTTCCCCAAATACCTGTGGGCTGAATTGTAGTTCATTAAAAATATGCTTCTTAAAACCTTATGGAATAGAGCAAGAAATGTGGGGAAGGGGTACCTGATGTGAGTGGAATGATATTTGAGGGAATGAATTTTTCTGTTTTCCTTTTGTCTACTAGCAAAAAATCAATTACATTATTCAGGGACATCTATAAGTGTGTAAATCACTGGTGTGGGTATCCAGAGTAGGGGCTTGTAACACAACCAATATAAGCTTATTTAAAAAAATATATGTAAAGCTAGTTTGATATCTTTCCTGCTGGGGTTACAGGTTTGTCTGTTAAAGGTCACAGTGTCAATGTAATGCACAAGACTTCTGTAAAACATTTGGTCTGATGCCACATGACATTTTGATTAAGAAATCAGAACGATACAAAATCAACATGGTCCCCACTAAATGAATTAAAAGCCTGCTATACTGTTTATTAATGACTGAAGAAAAATGAAAAACTTTACCAACAGAGACAGCAGATGGCACAAATATTGGGGAGAGCTAAGTAGTGTAGAAGACAAATCACTGAGAGGGAGAGTAATCTCAATCACTTCATAAACTTATCCACTCAAATATATGTATTTTAACAGAGCCAAATTCATAGTCATAGTACCAAAACTTGGCCTATACCTATAAATGGAGGCAAATCAAGGCAAATGTGTGAATCTGGAAAGGTTTCAGCAGCTGCAGTAGACAAATGGTTTAGCCTCTGCATTTGACTCCCATAAAGTCACTCTTGAAATACTATGGATAGCCCTGGAAAGGATCAGAGATATGATCAAGCATGTGATCAAAGAAGAGAAACGTATTTTGCAAAAATACCTTGAGCACTGCTGTCTATTCACTGGATTGAAAAGAAGGTTAAGGATTGATGGGCTACAAAACCTGTGATTGCCTACATGAGGAATGTACATTTGATGTGTTTGCTGTCTTGGAGAAAAGTGTATGTCTCAATGCATGGAAGCTAGAACTGGCCAATCCAATGTTAAAAATGATAAGGAAAATTAGAGCACTGAATGTTATTGGCAGCATTCAACATGTGAAAAAATATGTGAAAAGCTACAGTAAATTCTTGATTGCTGGTAAGTTAAATTAATGTTGAGATTAATTTCTAGAAGTTAATGGTGGTCCAAGCAGAGGCTGATATAGGGTAGTCCTTTGAGCTATGAAACACAGGGAAGAATAATAAGAAATTTCAGGTTTGGCCACTTATATAAAAGCAAATCTATGAAATTTGGCCCTATTATTAGCAGTAAAACAAAGAAACAAAAATTTCTCTTAATGGAAACTTGGGTTATGGTGCCGGTGCCTGTAAGGCAAAACCCTAAAATTCTTGGATCATGTGGCACCTGGAAGAATGACAGACCTCAGCTTTCCCCTGTACTCCGACCATCACATATCAGTGTCTAAGGTAAAGTAGATCTCCTTCCCTTAGGGGTGGGAACTGGAGGCCAGACAAAATTCCTACAGGCATCTCAGACAGCATTCAGCGCCTGTTCTTAGGCTCCGGAATGGGTCCAGGTATCCAAATCTCTTAAAAAGCTGAGATTCAGGCCTTCCTCACAGATTTAGGGCTTTTCAGCAAGGATACAGAGTAGTAGAGTTTGTTGTCAGACATTCCATATACTGCCTTTTTTTTTTGCATGTGACACACGGTGAATTGTTGAGAGAGTCCTTGCTGCGTGCTTTTGATTTTCTGTGAAAATGTAACAAACAGAAAACATTCAGATCACTCAGGTTTGTTCTATACGATTCCTACTTCTGTTAATAAATTAGATATGTTATACCAATTTGAGAGTTTGATGGTTTCAAAGAATCTTTCAAATAGCACATTAACACTTGGTTAATTATTTTAGCTTAAAGAGAAATATTTCTGGGAACTTCCTCATTTATATATCTCTCTCCATGTTATAAAGATGGTATTTTGTGTGATGAAGATGTACTTTCAATTTCAAGTGCTTTCTTATGTTATTTGTTTGCCTGAGACAAATATTGTAACTTACCAGTAAAGAAAGGGCCATTTCCAGATCATTTTGGTGAGTGATGTACTGGAACTTTCATACCTACTTTTTGTGCTAATTCACTATCTCTAGCCAGTTCATTACCTCTTTCTATATGATTAATATCAAAGTTATGAGCCCCAGAGAAACTCTTTGTCTTAACATACGTGTGCATGTGTCTGTATGAAACTATATCCAAAAATGTCAAAATATGTTTCAGAAATATCATCATCTTCAGGGGAGTAGTAAGAGTCAGGCATCTTTAGAAGGTGAAATGCCCACTGATAAGTTCCCGTAAGTCATTACTCTTTTTAGTGAATGAGCAAAAGCCCTGGTTTCGCAACCACTGGTGTCCAGACAGCCTCCTGCAGTCCCTTCCAGCAGCTTTACTCCATGGGTTTGTGAATCTAAAAGCTCCTTTGGAGAGAGACTGTTTCATGATAATTCCATGCAGGTCCTCACTTCAAGAGCTATTTAATTGAGTACTTGACACCTCTTGGTGACTCAACTGTTTTCATCAATAGAGAAGCAGCTTACCCTCAGACTGTGATGCCACTCATTTATTGTCCCAATTTGTTGTTATTCTGTCGAGTATGGAAATTAAACATGGCCATTTTTTTGTATAAGTTTACAATATCCTATCTTAGATGAACCTCAGAAAAGCCTGGTAGTTCTCTTTGGAACTGAAGAGTGAGCTGGCTGCCTAGATACCCAAAATATCCTAAGTGCATGCTGTAGTAAATAATTTTCTTACATATTTATAGACACACATACATACACACACACATATGTAATCCACTAGAAAGAATAGAAGTATGTAACCCTAGTGAGTTTCTGACAATTCTTAAACCAGTTAAAATCGATTGTTTCTTTTTTCTGTTTTTTTTTTTTTTCTCTTCAATTAAAAATTTAAAAGCAGATTTTCTACCAGAGATTTTCCATTCCAGGAAAATAAATGGGCTTCATGTTAAAACCTGAATATAATAGTGAATGCTAATGTTTTCAGGGTACTCTGTTGTTGCTGGTATACAGCTGATCACAGTGTCGAAGAACATAGCAATCTAGCATCTGCCTCTAATGCTGTAGTACTAAAGCAATTTTATACAATAGAATGGGAGGAAGATAGCCTCTCTGAAAATGTGAATGAGTAGTCGGTAAATAATGTTCCTAAATAAAGCAAGGACATTGTGGCAAGAGACCTTCCTTCCCACTTCATTCAAAATGCACTCCATGAAATTGCATGAAGGAATGCATTTTGTCTTCAAAAAATGTGTCTTTCAACTACACTCAGACCCATACTTGGAATATATTAAGTAAATGGATGAAAATGGAAGGAAAGAATTCAGTTTAATTTCAGTCTTGATATTACCTGCTCTATTCAACATATTTCTAGGAATAGAGGTATATAATATTTTGAAGCAGGAAATAAAACCATCTGTGTTTTCTTCCAGAAAACAGTTATCAGCTGGATCTTTAAAATAAATTTTGAAAACAATACCTGAGTGTTACAGGGCTTCCCTGAAACTGCCAGTTGTCTTGCTCTAACATGAAGCCTAGATTACAGAATTGGTTAGCACAGGACTGTCTTAGAGTGGTACATTGCTGTATTCAGCTGCCTAACACAAAATATGCTTGCAGTGGCCCAAGACACTACACTGAGTTAAATTCTCGCCTGTGATATGTGAGCAGTCCCACTGATTTCAGTGAGGATACTCATGTTCAATGTCTGACCAATGATTAACTACATTTGCTGCATTAGGACCCACTGTGGCTTCTTAAAAAGGGTTTGCCCAGACCCCAGACTGGGGTCTGAAGCTAGGGAAATGGGATTTTCATGTTTTCTTGTAATGGGAGGAGGAAAATATGCCAGGATCAGAGAAACACTTGCTATAAAGAATAGTCTGGGTGACTATTTTTTGATTGGTCTTGAGCTACAGAAGAAGTGGCTGATATCTGAAAAATCATCCAGGTACTATGGAAGAACAAAACACTAATAAGTCATTTCACTTTTACTTTGCTATTTATATATGAAATTAGCTTTAACACCTTCAATCATAGAAATAGAATGAAGTAGATACATTCCAACAGCACTGTTGAGTATGATTTCAAGCATGTAAAAGCACAAATGTTTATGTGCTTGTGTTGTGAACTTATATATGTGTATGTAACTGCATTGACTACTTGCCTGTAGGTAAATATCTTCAATGGCTTGCACAGGAGACTTTTTAAAAAAGCTGTTGTTTCTTCCAGAGAATTACCAGTAACACATCAGGTAAAACTTTTTCAGAAGTCCCAGCTTTTAAAATTCACCAACTCTAAACTTCGTGCCCTGAAAGGTAAGCAATGGCTTTTCTCAAATTAGGGATAATGAACAGAAGATGATGCCAAGTTTCTGTTCCAAAACAAAGAGATATAGAAGGAGTTTCGTCACTCTCTATGAAGCAAGGAGGCTAAATGCAATCTGTGTCTCCTGGATGCAAGACATACATCTAGAATAGCATCAGTGAGTGTATTTTTCATTTCCTATTTCCATATGATTCCATGACTCTATTTGATATTATTCATTTAATATATTGTAACTTTACACTTAAATCATGTCAACTATGAATAAGCAACAACCAAGGTATGGAGATATTTCCCAAAAAACCAAACCAAACCAAACCACTTTTTAAACTAATCCAAGAACTAAATTCCCAAGAAATAGCTTTTATAGCTTCTGTGGAAATAAGGGACCTGAAAACCAAGATCAGTGCAATATTTTCATTTATTAAATCAGTTTTATATGTCAGAAGGAAGCAAACCACATATGCAAGGATCACTGTAATCATCATCCACAGCTGCTGGACTCACACAAGGCTTAGGAATAGATGTAGCTGCTGAAGCAGGTTGCAGCTGGTAGACGTCTTGCAAATCTGCAAGACCAACATAGCCACCTATCTCTGATTTTTGTGCAATTCTCTCTATTTTACTGTTGGAGAATTTTACAAGTTTTTATTTACCCACCTACAAAAAAATCCTTGTAAATTGAGATCTACTATTGCTGTCATTTAATTCAAAAAAACAGCTACCAGAAAAGATTCAGGGCTGTAATAACTTCTCCTTGGCCAAAATGGAAGTCTATAAAGGAGCAGAAAGTTGAAACTGAGTCTTTATGAATCTCAGTTAAGATCTGAACTTCTGGGCGGTGTTTTATTTCTGCATGCTTTCACCCTCCAAAGATTTGTCTGAGTTAATTTCTATGCCCATAAGTTTCAATGGTCCTGATGAATTGCAAGATTAAGCACATGTATAAGCCTTCATCTCCAACAGTTTAGAAGAGGAATAATATTTAAAGAAATACATGAATTCTAGAAGGCAAGATTTTGACGTCAGTTTTCTGCAAGCCTAAAACTTGTGACTAGCAAGAACTCGTACCTGGAAGTAGCAAACTTTTGGTACTTCATGGATGATTATAGCAAATAGATTATTGAAATAGTCATTAAGAATACATGTCCTAAAAAGCCTTCTTCTGGCTTCCAGAAAGTTAATTACTGGTGAACTGTACTTTTCTCCTGAAAAGATTAAATCAGATGCATTAGACTTTGTGGGTTCTGTGCTGTATCTTCTGTCTTGTACACACAGGGAAGTGATTAGTTTGTGCTGCTGGAGGCATCCATAGGAAACTGCAGTGCTGTGAACAAGTGTGAAAAGTGTCTGCTGCCCACACCAGTGCTGGAGCTGCCAGCTGGCTGCTGCATCCAAAGATACTGCCAGGGAATTGGCTGTCTGGTATTGTTTCATGGGGGAGTTTGTTCCTCTTCAGAGAAACACACATGTGCTTCCCCTTGGCGAGGAAAACCAAAGATTTAGGCTCATAACTTTTACTTCCAGCACTTTTTGCTGAGCCCTATTTAGAAGAAGAATGCTCTTCCCTTATAGTATTGACAGGAGCTATGTAATCTAATTGTTGAAGACACGAAGCAATTTCCAGCCAATACACTATTTGACATTCAAATTACATTATCGTATATTCTTTCACTAGTCCAATGAGGAAAAAAAAAATAGAAAAAAATTTTAAGTATGTCTGCTGGCACCAGAAAAGCCTTTCCAGAAATCTGAGGGGCACTCAGAGAAGCTCATAGCTTGTAAACTCAAATGCCTATCCTGCTGTCTATGGTTATGTGAAATATTAGGGTTGGAATTAGGCCTGCCAAAAAATTAATGTTGGGACTGTCCAAAATAATTCTTGATTTTGTGTCTAGTTCATAAAGTTGCTTAAGCTGAAAGAAAAGAGATCTTTTCTGGAACAGTGTGTTTTGACATTTTCAAAGTGAGATGTTTCAATTTTTCGCTCTAGAACATTTTGTTTCAAAACTTATCCAGCAACAATACTTGAAAAGTATTCAAATATCCAGAATTGAACTAAACATTTTGGTTTGGGTCAAGAAAAACTCCTTGTTCAATTCACAGTCCCTTTTTCTTAAAGTATCAGATATTTCCATGATTTTACTCCAGCCGGCAATGTGTAAGTAGCTAGTCACCTGGCAATCAGAGAGGTATGCAGCTGGGGAAATTGTCTTTGCCTGAAGGAAATGCTGGAGCTTCTGTGACAGTAACGTAGAAGTGTGTATGGAGGGAGAGAATTGCAGGAAGTTTTGCAACAAATCCTTAACATTATGGTCTTACATCAGGATGATCAAATGCCTCTCTGTGAACAGTGATGAGGCTGGGAAGAAATCTGCAAATCTGACCTAAGAAACAGAAATGTTTTTTATCCTCATTTCTTCTGTAAGAACCTTTATTCACATAAGGAATGAATAATCAAACTTTTCCTTTTCAGCTGCCAATGGCAAGGATTGCTCAGAGGGGTGGTAAATGCCCTAAAACTGGAAACATTCAGGTTCAGGCTGGATGGAGGTCTGAATGCCATGGTTTAAATCCAGCTCGTAAATAAGCATCAAGCAGCTCAGGTTCCCTCTTCCCAACTCCAGGTGGGATGGGGAGGAGAACCAACAGAATGTAAACCCCACAGGTTGAGATAAGAACAGTTTAATAACTAAAGTAAGGTATAGTACTAAATAATAATGATAAGGGAAATAATAAGGGGAAAGAATATAAAACTAAAAGGGAAAAGGTTAAAAAAACCTGTTGCTGCTCAAATCAGGACACTGAGCAACCTGTTCTAGTTGAAGATGGCCCTGCTCTTTGCAGGGAGTTGGACTAAATGACCTTTAAGGTGCCTTTCAACCCCAACTGTTCTATGTTTCTATGATTTATTGCTAGTGTTATGCCACAATAGATTGAACTACTTAATGCAGCATCATGTGTGAATAAGTTACAGCAAAACAAATAAACAAACAAGCAAATGAAACTTGAACATTTTATATTGTATATTTAGGTTGAAATTAAACTTTCAGACCAACTGTCTGTTTTTGCCTTGATCTTTGTTTCAAACAGGCTGGTTTCTGAAGTCCAACTTCTGACATTTCACATGATGGTTACCAAAACACAAAAACACATAGGACAATAGGAGCACAAAACACCTCATGTCTGCTAAAATCAAGGACTTTAGAAAAACATATTACCTGATATACCCCATACCTTACCTTCAAGAGAAATTTGGAACAAATTTTTTTTTCTAACTATATAATATCTGCATTTATACCCCATATAATGTCCTATATTTATACACTATATAATACTCTATATCATGCTATATAATACTTCATTCTTCAGAGACCCACTTACTGTGTGACTATAGCATGTCATTTGTGGCATATTTACCCTTGTGATAATTTATATTCTCTGTAGAGAGAACATGTTTTAAAGAGTAGTTAGTTTCTTATGACAAATGTCCCTGATTTGCTATTTGGTCACATCTGAAGAAAATGTATTTACACTGTTGACTTGAATAGCTGTGTGAAGCGCTATACAGCTTTTGCTTTTCTCTTATGAAACATCATTGGTTCAAAATTTAGGTTCAGCTTTACTGCTTGCATAGACTGACATAGAATACTGATAGAACTGACATAGAATGAGACTAGATGCTAGGCAGTTTTTACAGCTCAATATTTCTGAATCTTTCAGGTTTTGTGTATCTTCCTTCCTTTGGGCTTTCATGATTAGAGACTACAGCTTATTCCAAGACATGTTTTTTGGATGTGACTGCGCCTTCAATGAAACTAAGCTACTCCTCCAGATTTGCCTCACTTATAAATCCCAGCTGTGCTTATCAAAGTTGCCCTCAAAGGATTTAATCTGCTTACTCCCATCCATATCATTATCCTCTAGGAGGCAGCGCTAACTATACTGGCACTTGAACCACATTGTGTATGGAAAATAGGAATACTGGAATTGCATGTGAAGTAAAGTAAATCTCTCAAGTGTTGGAAGGTCAGTAAGCCAAATGCTATTTCAAAGCAAGTAACAGAAGAATCCCAATGGCTTCTTTGCACTTTGTTGCCAAACCCGGGCTTATTCCCACACTATGTTCATCAGGACCCTGCACCCAGGAGATGTAGAGCAAATCCAGAAAGGGCCTCTGACTTCACCAGAGATCAGACATGAGCAAGAAAAAATGGTGAATTAAAAATAGACATGAATAATGGAGCTTGCTGTCATCTTTCATTGTAGACTAGTTAACCCAACACTAAAATTTCATGAGAATTCCCCCACACCCTCTTTGTGTTTACAGCTGTCCAAAGGATGGGAGCTTGCTGTACCAAGAACCTTGCAAAGCTGTGGGAAATAAATGCTGTCATGTAAGGGAGGGATGGTTGCAATCCACTGTGTGCAAATTGTTTCTGCTTATAAGTATGTACGCAAAATTTTCAGGATTGTAAAATGCCAGCAAACTTCTTCCCTTATTGGTGATCTCTTCACTGATGCCAGTGACAGAAAAGGACAGCCAGGAGGTGAGCTAAGGAACCCCTCAGTGATGAAACCGTACTAGATGGCGGTCACCACAGCAGAAAGAGCTAATGGTCCTTCAGGTGACAGTAAGCTCTGGGGTGGGAAAGGACTTTGGCAGGGACAAGACCTCAGAAAGGGCAGAGTCACGAAGCGCTTTAGAGAGAAGGAAGAAACTTGTTGTGGGGGATACCTAGCTTGGTTTAATCTCCAAATTCATTATCAGTAAAGCACATATACTGCCTCAAAGACATTTTTAATCCTCCTTAAGCTAAACTGAAGACCCACTGTTCTGTTTGTAATATTCATATTTGAAGTACTTGTTGCTGTCTCAGGTAATTCCAAAAGCAAACAAAAAACTCAAAAAGAAGGTTGTTCAGTGTCTAAATCACCCAAGCCTGAGATCCAACATGAGATAATCCACACTATATAAAAATGATACATGAGATCAAAGCAGTTCACCAGGAAGAGGGAAGTAAAAGATGTATAAGAATGGGGCCAGTGGGTTTGTGCTTTTTTTGATGATGCGCTAATTCTAGGACATAAAGAAATTTTGTAAGTCACACATTTCAAATTGACAGAAAAGGTATGCACGTTCTTGTTTCAGAGGTATTAAAATCTTACCGTGCAGTAAAGCAAAAGAGTCCAGCTGCTTCAGATAACTTCAGCGCTTGCCACACACAAAAAGATACATGAAGTCCTAAGCCAGATCTGTAAGGAAGAAAACACATTTTCAGGTGAAATGTTCACATAACAAGAATTTACTGACACCCCTTATCCATAGCCCCAGGGGGTAATTATCTGGTTTGACGAAAATGTATGTCTGTTCCTGAAGTGGCTGACAGTTACAAGTCTGAGGCCAAGAAGTCCTGTTCAGTGTTTGAAAGCATCTCATTGATAATCCATAGCATCTCTTTCTCTTGGTAGCTGACATATAACAGTTGTTAATGGTGCATTATAGCACATAATGCACTTAAGCATGATATTTCATTGTTCTAGGTGTTATTCCATTGTCAGAAATATCTCCTTAAAACTTATCCTTATGTGCTTGACATTATTTTAATAGTTTTGGTAACAGCATATATAAATAAATCAAAGACATGCAGCAAGGTGTGAGCTGCTTTTCATGTTACTTCCTGACTTAACTCAAAGCTAGCTTTCCCCCAAATTATCAAAATGTTTACACAATATATAAGAACCAGCCCCTCTTACCATTTATTTTCACTGTCTATGTATGCAGGTGGAGATGTCCCTTTCAAGCTGAGTTACATAGCTAACCCAAGACCTTAAACCAGCAGAAACTGAAGACTTTTTATTTTCATAAAGGATGGTGTTATCAAAACAGGAAGAATTTGTCTGAAAGAGTGCTGTGTGTTTTATATTCCTGACCCTCCTAGTTCCCATTGAACTGGCAAAGTGTTCCAGGAACTCCATCTCTCTGGGTGAGCATGAAAATACGCTAGAAAGATTTCTTTGAAGAATACTACCATGTGGTTTGAGATCAGCAATTTGATTTTGTCTTAGAAAGAGATGAGTATGACAAAAAATGCTTTGAGTGGGAATTCTCCCTCTCTCTTTCTATCTTCTTTGAAAGGATGATAGATAAAGTTCTGGCTTTAAAGATCAGAATTTCATTAGGTTCATTTGCATGAGCTATGATATTCTAAGAAAATTGAATTTTCTCCAAATCAGGATAAAAAATAACCTCATGAACAATGCCTGCTCATTAATCACAGGAAATACAAATAACATGAATAGGGATGGTGGTGCTCACTTAGTTTCACCCAGGTGGAGTGGTGAAGCAGATTGCACACAGCACGCAGAAGCCTTCCCCAATTAATTTAAATTGAGAAATAGAGTCTAGTCTAGTCTGCTCTGTTCTGTCCTGTCCTATCCTATCCTACCCCATCTTATCCTAGCCTATCCTTTTCTACTCTAGTCTAGTCTAGTTTATATTAAAAAACACGAGCTGGGCTTGTAAGAGCATTTGTTAACACATTAATTCTCACCTTCATTTGATCCTGTACTTTGACAAATCCTGAATTTAAGCCCAGGATGCTTAGGCTGATTCAGAAAATTACTCTATTTCAACTGTAATATATGGTTGATTGAAACCAATTTTCCCTAGTCTTTCATTCAGAGTCACTCAAAAGATTTAAGTGGTATTTTTGTTTCTGGCATGAAAAAGAAAATTCCAGATAAAATTGGAGTTAAAAGCAATTATTTCTAAATATTCTAAGTCAAATAGTGCAATTTTATCTATGTTATGATTTTTAAAACATATTGTTATTTCTATTATAAAAGGAATAATGACTTTATTATTTTTTATTAACAAATCTATGTTCCAAATAATAATCACCAAAAACATCTTGAAAGTGAGAAGCAGATTAAAAAAGCTGAACTATAATAAGTAGTTCAGTAACTCTTAATTATTCTGGTGCAAATCAAAATAAGTTATACTGAAGTAATCATTAATATATAACATATTAATATGACATAAGGAATGATCTAAAACATGTCAAGGCTTTCCACCTTATTTTTCTAAAATGAATAATGCCTCAAGAATGACTGAGAGAAGAACTCGGTAATCTCAAGTAGCTTAAATTGTCTCAAGATGCTTCATGTGTCTACTCTGGAAGAAGCAAAGGATTATTTATCCTACCATTTCACTCCTCTGTTCACAGACATCTATTTAATTGCACTGTGGTCACCAGGCGGGCAATGAGCATGCTAATATTAATAAAATTGCTTGACAAAAAGAGTCTGGATGACTCTAGTTTTAATATATATTGTGCAGGTGCAAGCCATTGCTTACCTCCCTACCTTCTCCCAAAGCACTGCATAGAGAGCACCATTGAATTGCTGTCTCATCCAAAATCTGTAGTCCAGATCATAAATGCCTCTTTCACACAGAAGAAGAACATGTGATTCGTGCTTATATATATCTGCCTATATTCATCTTGCCCAAAAAGGAGCCTTCATCTTGACAATAGGCAACCTTGCCAAGGAACTGAGCTGTCCGCATAGGTCACTCGCTCTCATTCTCACTCTTTATTTTCTAAACCAGTTTTCCCCCTCCTCCCAAGGGACATTTGTCTCTTTTCATATTTCCTCCTGAGGTTGGTTCTCTGCCTAGAAATAAAGCAACCAGTGAAGAAGATAACCAGGGAAATATTGGAAGAGCTGAAAAAGCACCAGCATTGCATGGTATTAAGTAAAAGGTTTACTTTAGGTGTTAATTGAACAAATTCCTGTGTGCAAAGCAAACTATGGGATAGCTAAATTATAACATCCTGCCTCTAGGATGCTGAATTGATAAATATTTTTAAGTTCCATGCCAAAATAACTACAACTTTTATCTTATGCTATAACTTTTTTTCGCTCCTGTAACAGAAAGAAATGCAGTTGCATGTCCACGAGGTGCGGAAGGCCACAGACCTGATGTTGGTAGAGGTTGCTATGAAGGATCAGTGTAGTGAAGGATCTCAAGCTGTAAAACCCAGTTCTGTTTCTCCTCCAACTGATATCAGCAAGAAGAGAAGAAAAGACCTTTTCTGTGACTAAGAAAAATGCTTGAAGTGACAACCAGCTAAGAAAACAGCATTTTGCCTTTTATTGTCTCAAAGTGCATCCAGATAATCCATTGTAAATGGAGTCAAAGTATGCTGGCAGTTAAGCAGTAGACAGTAGTAATCACAGGATCCTTAGCACTGAAGTTCACAGCCTGACGTATTAATTTCAGGTGCCCCAAGTTTTGTTTTCCGTTTGTGATGCCAGATGGATGCCTTGTGGGAGAGGTCAATCCATGTGCTTTCAGGAAGTTTAATGAAACCCAGCGAAAAGCAGATAATAAAAAAGTACACTGTCTCATCCTACCTTTATCAGCTACTGAGTGGTTTGCATCTCTGAAATACTTTAGATTTTCTGACACTTTTTTTCCCCCCTTTTGTATTACTATGATACAGCTTACTATACAAAGAACACATTCTCTCTTTTTTTTTTTCAACTTTAACTTTGAATTACTTTCTTGTCCAGTAGGGCAATCAGTGGTAATGACTTCCACAGTCTAATTATGTTTTGTATAAGATAATATTTCCTTTTATCAGGTCTGAATTTCTCACCTTTTTATTTCTTTGAATGTTTCATTGTCACATATGCTATGAGACAGGAAGAATAGAGGTTTCTAATCGGCTTTCTCTATCACATTAATTATTTCATATGCTTTTATCATATCTTCTCTTATTCACAGCCTTTCTCAAATAAGTGATCCCAGGCTTTTTAATCTATCTTCCTAAACTTCCTGCCCCTCTACTCTGCTTTTGTGAGACCTCGCTTGGAGCACTGTGTACAGTTCTGGTGTTCTCAACATAAAAAGGACATGGAACTGTGGGAACAAGTGCAGAGGAGGCCCATGAGGATGATCAGGGGACTGGAGCACCCCCTGTATGAAGACAGGCTGAGAAAGTTGGGGCTGTTCAGCCTGGAGAAGAGAAGGCTGTGTGAAGACCTCATAGCAGCCTTCCAGTATCCAAAGGGGGCTTACAAAGATGCTGGGGATGGGCTCTTCATTAGGGACTGTAGTGATAGGACAAGGGGTAATGAGTTAAAACTTAAACAGGGGAAGTTTTGATTGGATATAAGGAAGAAGTTCTTTACTATAAGGGTGGTGAGGCACTGGAATGTGCTGCCCAAGGAAGTTGTGAATGCTCCATCCCTGGCAGTGTTCAAGGCCAGGCTGGACAGAGCCTTGGGGGGCATGGTTTAGTGTGAGGTGTCCCTGCCCATGGCACGGGGGGTTGGAACTAGATGATCTTAAGGTCCTTTCCAATCCTAACTATTCTATGGTTCTATGATTCTGTGATAAACAGTTTTCTCGTGTGCTTCATAATTTTCAGGGCTGTGCTCTGACCCCTGTCTAATTCCGCAACATCCTTTGTGGGAAGGGGTGCTGGGTGCAGTAGTTGAATTCTAGGTAAGGCCCTGCCATCTGTGAGTGCTCCCTACTGTAACACAAGAAGTAGAATTTAGTCTAAGTTGTTCTGTTAAAGAAATTTCAAAAAAAAGGCCCAACTTTTCCTAATATTCTAGGCAGGAATAATATTTGGCTTGTATTCTATTTATGAAAGAAATCTTAAATATTACTTTATTTTTTGCAACATTCCTGATGACAGTCGTATCTGGAAATGCTTTATGGAATAGATATCAGAACAAAAGGATTCTATAGTAAATAATGGCAATGAAAAGTAGCAACTAGGAATAGATCTGGAAGAGCAGTTAGGCCTCATATCGCCTTTGCCTGCTTAGCTGCTGTGAGGGCAACTGCCAGCACACCTCTGCTCAGTTTACCATGGTTTATCTGGATGCACTCTGAGACAATACAAGGCAAAATCCATATAGTTCAAGAGAAAACTTTGGTTGCTATATGTTGCTAAAGGAGTCTATATTCTCATAATATTTCAGGTAGGGCGTGTGCTTTGAAGTGAGTTTCCTGTTTGCCCCATGTACTGCAGTTTGGTTCTCATGGCAGGGCACTCTTATAAAGCAAACGGAGCAAGAAGAAGATGCTTCTCATCTACTAGTCGGTGTCCAGCCCACAGCTCCATACTACAGCTAATATGAAATAAAGCCCCTGTAGGTCCTCTGCCACCCATGGCTTGCTCTGCAGACCATGTCCTATGGTCCTGTACACCTTGCCACTTGCCACTAGTAGCTGAGCCAAAGGTCCAAAACTTTCCAAAAATTACAATTATAGTCAACTGTATTCATCTGAGTAAATCTCCCAACACTGTCTCTACTAACTGGTAATTATGTTGTCATTGAGATAGTTTGCATCAGGAGACCTTCTAGAGCTCAGCTTTCATGTGCTGAAGGAGAAGAGATACGTGGAAGAAAGGGTTTTATCTGAGGCTGCTTAAAAACAAACTTGGGATTTCTGCTCACAAGACATCAGTGCAGGGCAGTGCTGGGAGTGGTATGGGGGAGCACAAGGAGGCACAAGGACAGTTTTTGATACAGGGAGCATTGAACAACCAAACACCACATGTAGTGAGTGCGGGTGCATCCTGAAGGGGTGGCGGATGTATTGACCTCCAAAATACTGAGGCAGAACCCCCCCACACTCCCCCAGCCAAAGATCTGCCTTTCTGGAGGTCAGGCAGGAGTTTATGCCATATGGTACCTGTGGCTTATTCACAAGGTCCTGCCCAGAGCTTTCCTGCAGCTGCATGCATTGGTAAAAGGCAGTGCCAAAAAGGTGAGGAAAAAACAGCAAAATGGGGTCATACCTTTTGTGCACCTTTGCAAGTTCTTGTTAATTCATCACACTGAGAAGCTGAAAGGAAAACCCAGAGAAACTTAAGATTAGAGCAGAAAAGAGGAGATAAAGTACAAATGCCAAGTCAAAAAAACTAGGAATGGTAGTAATGAGGACAAGGTAGGAAAGGGATCAGCCTGATTGCCTACAAACCTGATTGATTTGCAACACAGGAAAAACTCCTTAGTGCTGTATCTTTTTCTCCAGACACAGAGGGCAATGGAAATACAATCTTCTGTTTGCAAAGCAAAAGCATCAGAGGATAGTGATAGGTCACATATGGGAACATCTGCTCTTCCTGAAAGATAAGCATACAATAGGATAGGAGCTACAACAGAATCCCAGGCATCAGTTTACCAGTCACGTATCAGGGAAGAACTAGAATTAAAAGCATTAAAATGAAGGGAAAGAGGCTGTAGTTAGAAATAGCTATGAAATTGAGTGTGCAACTTATTGTAATAGTGCAGAAGTCCCTGCTTCTTCATTACTTGTTGTATCTAATATTATCAGCAAATGCTTCTGCCAGTTCTAGTAATCAGTAATCCTTGCTACCAATGATCAAAACTGGAGCAATGCCAAGTGTTTACAAAGTAAGCAGTTCTAAATGGATGAGAATAAAGAAAAATCTCGCACATAGAAATAAACATGCTTAAGAAAAATGTAAAGTTATAGAAATGTATAGAATAAATGCATATTGGATAAACAGAAATATTTATGGTATATAAATGTATAGTTACAGTGTATCATAGACCTAAAAGATATAGCTACAAGTGTATTGGTATTTCTAGTCCAACCAGTGATACTCTTGTGCCTCCACTCAGAAAAGAAGGGTTTCATGATTAGATAGGTGTGCCAGCAAGTGTGGTACGAGATAAAGTGTCCATTTAAAGAGTTTGGGTTTTTATTGCAAATCTTCTATAACTGCATTGCTTTAAGTGTGTACTGCAACACATGCTGTATGGAAAATAAGGGTTGAATATATGAGAGGAAAAACTGGAAAACAAAGTGAGATTGTGATAACACGCAAACTACTAGCATATCAAAGTATAAACCTAGTTAGCATGGGGGTAGTGGATAATTAAGCCACAGGAAAATCCCTAAGATTTGTGATAGGAGAGAACTTATTTATGTTTCAGTTTTCTTAGCAAATGGAGGTCTATTTCAAAATGATGCAAGCTGTTTAAGACATCTATTAAGATTGTCTAATTTTCTGTATGTACACAAGTTCTTGATGCACACTCTTTCTTTCTTTCCTTGAGGTGTCATAACTATGCACACAATGCCACATGCAAAATAGACATTGGTTTATTATATTTGGAAAATTATTCGATCCTCTGAGTAGAAAGACATAGACTTGTGAAAAGCAATATTATTAGTGGCAGAAGATTTTAGTTTAAATTAATGCTATCTTTTTATTTAAGGTAAAAGCTGTGCAACAACATTCACTTTCTAAATTTGATAACAATGGACAGATACCTTCCAGTTTAGGTCTGATGGACTTATGCAAAAATAAGCACAAATGAACAAATACACATACTCTGTATGTATATGCAGCGATTTTCAGGACTGGAGCAAAAAAATGGAGTAAACTATTAAATGTTAATGCAAAGAGCAGCTGGAGGATGCTGTTTGCTGTGCACAGCTGCTATATGCATTGCTCTTACAAAACCCCCAAATGACGCCAACTTTTATCAAATGCCATCTATTGGTACCTTCCTTATTTGCATATATATAAGTATGGCATATGTTTGTAATCTTTCATTTGCAGGATTGTGAGATAAAGGACATTGATAAAGAGCTTTCAAAATGTTTTTGCTAATTCTTGTCATATATTATTACTGTTCTGAGGGAATTGTACACCAAATGACAACTGTGGCATCAAAATGAACTAAGTTTGGTTATGTTAAAGTGACATTCACATCCTTATTTAACAAGCTATGATATTTTTGCAATTTAAAGTTTGCCTTTTGATCGAGAAAATAGTCTCAAAATTACTCCCCTGATGATAATGTAACTGTGAGAAATCTATACAGATGACATTAGAGCAGTTATCAGCCTCTTGTTCATACTATTCCAAGGAGTAATGGGATCCTGTGCAGTGATTTATCCTCAAATGTTCTTTCACGGTCAGAAATGCCAGTCGCTCTACAGAATATAATGAGAGGTCTTCTCATACGTAATTATCACTTAAGGACTTCACACAACCAAGTGGGGTGAAATTAAACTTACATAATTGCATCATGTAGGCTGGAGAGATCTCTCAAACTTTCTTAAGACTAATAACTTCCCTGGGTTCTGCTTGTAGACAAGGTATGGCTTTACTGCTTACCTTGACTTCTCCCTCAACCAAGCTGGTCAAGGAGAGTTTGTGGGAACCAGGATTTTTCCTTTTTTCCTAAAAATCATGTGTCTGTAAATAAAAATATTTCAAACCCAAAATGCATGCTCACTTGCATGTACTCAGGCAGAACATATCTGACTGCTCCTGAGGGACAGCTGTGCCAGCAGCTACAGTGATGCTTTTGGAATAGGGTGTTGGTTATGACAGACTTCAAGGAAGAGCATCCAAGAGCAACATTTTGGTTTTTAAAGGAGAATAAGGAAATCCAGGCCAGGGAAAATTATATTGCAATTATCCTCATATGGCTTCTGCTCCTTACTTGGAAATTGCTATGAAAATGTTTGGGATCCATGTATGCAAATCAACTAAATTGTGCTTAATTGTGTTAGGATCCACCAGGACAAACCCTCAGTAACCATGGAAGAACTCATTAATATACTTTTTGGAGAGACAGTTATCTGCCAAAGGTAATTCATACACAGGGATGATTCAAAGAACTCTATTCTACCTATGAATAAATGTGTACTATTGCTGTCTGTGATGTACCACCTAGAGGGAGAGATTCTGAAACTATAGGTTTCAAATATAAATCATATTCTTTCCTATATATTCTGAGAATATGATCTCTTGGCTTGATAATACAGTTTTCTAGGATCCTTCTTCAAGCTTTAGGACTTTTCCAGAGCACATGGATGTACAACAGCCTAGTCTGCATTTGAGGCATAATAAGCTTTTCTTCAAAAATGACTTCACTAAATGTTTACATCTGAAACACACAAAAAAACCATACACATTTAATGATATTTTCAGTATTATGCTACATATAGTGAGGAAGAATGCTTTTGATGGACTGACTTGAGATGAAAGGGAATGGGGAAAATCTCCCAAACCTTTAGGAAGAGCAGACTTGTGACAAGCATTCGTAACAAAATCTAAAATGATTCTTTAGGCTTATATTTACTTCTATAAGACCACATCTGTGTTTCACATTCAGGCATAAAGAAAGTAGGCAACAAAGCTCATGCTTTACAATCCGGATCAAATTATGGGTTTCATATTTTCAAGCATGAGGATAAAAAACATATATGTTTTCGGTCTCCTATCATCCTGGGCAATCTGGACTGGTAGGAGGTTTCAAGTTGAGCTTCCCAAGGTATCTCCAGCTGCACAGACTTCTTATGGGGCTGCCTGGAAGGTACAGTGTGACTTGCACAGTCAGGGAGCATGGACAGAAGGGCGGGAAGTCAGTGACATTATTTTGACAAGATACCATTGGAAAACTGAACATTTTGTTGCCTTGTTGTAACCTTTACCATCTGACTAAGGCTCTGACTCTGTTAAAGCTGAATTGCTCTGATCATCCCGCCATTATTTCTGTCCCTTTTGGCTCATTATGAAATTGCGTAATCCACCTGTAGTCACAACACAACAGGAAGAGAAAGAAGTCTGCATTGACCTCTAAGGCTTTTCTTCTATGTTGCCTCATAATGTCTTAATTAACGTAAGCTATGTGCTTATCTAAAAGTCAAAACCAGATTCCCCCTTCACTGAAATATCCTGCAGTCTAAGAGACAGCAGAAATTTGGTTTCAAGACTGTCCAATGGATGAACTGCAGCCCCAATGGACCTGGGTGAGAAGACAGACCTCCCAGGAGAAATGTGGGGGCTTTGACAATGTGAGGCAAGTAGCTTGGATAAGCCAACAGCAAAATAGGAGAGGAAAGTAGTATTTCTTGCATGCCTTATCTCTGGAAGGATCCATATCACACTAGTCTAAAACCCAGTCTTACCTCTGAAATTTCAAAGGAATAAAGAGGCCATATATATGTGCTGTACAACAGATTGATCTTGTCCTTCTCTGCATCAGCACATCTGGATTTACGTCAAACTCGGAGAGAAAGCAATGAGGATTCAGTTAATGTTCCACACAGGATGAACTTCGCTCACTAAACCCTAAATAACAGGCTTTTACAGAATGGAGTGTAGGTGTCAAAGTATGAGGCTGTAGTGCTCTCTCTTCTACTGCAGATGCTTCCAACCTGGTGCTTGACAGGCAAAAGCTAGAGATGGAGTCTGTATTCAAAAGAGCCTGGGTACTTCAGGTGGAATGGGTGGTAACGATCCCACCTGGCCTGAAATATGCATCGAAGACCCTTTGTCTTGATTTGTTTTAAGAGCTGACAATGAAAAAGAGTTTGTTTTTTCCTTTTTTCGTACTTTTCCTACTTTTGTCTTTGTTAAGGACAGTCTGCAGACACCTATGCTGTACAGTGGGTTATTGCATGAGAATCACTGGCTGGTGTTCTGACCTTTCCTACTCAGAAGAGCACATCTAGCCTATAGCTATTTTCTGACCTGGAAGAAAGACTAAAGTAAAACCAGAGCTCCTGAGCTTTTTGGGAATAGCTGGCTATACCACTGCTGCGTTTGCTTCCTGCCGTGTTTCTGGGATGAAGCTCTAAGCCAAATGCAACATAAATCTGAGTTCTGGCATAGCTACCAGGAGGGCAGAGCACTGTGGATATTTCCTCATCTAGGCACTTGGTTCCTGAAAGTAGCAGTGGTGATTTTTACTGTTTCTTTTTTGACTCATGCAAGCTTCACAATTGCTCTCCAGTCTTTCTCTGTTGCTTCCATACACGCATACACACACAGAGGAACAAAAGAACAAGCTCTCATTATACATTCATTAAAATCTTGTAATTTAGCTTCTATTGCATTTAGTGGGGGTACACAAAAAAATCAATGCTGGGAGACAACCACTATAGGGCTAAGTAACGAAAGGTCTTTGGAAGGTAAAACAGTCGGAGTCTGGCCAGAGCAGTCCCGAGAGCACCCATTGCACAGCAGAAATTATTTCTGTAGCTACCAAACACTGAAAATTGAGAAACAGAATGAAAACAAATGCCCCACCTTTGTGAATGTAGCACCCATCACACATGTGGCCCTCTGTTAACAATTACTTTGCCCGCGTATACAGGCTGTGGTGGATGGATGGCATAAGGGCTCTCAGGAAATACAATCTCTTTCTAAAACACAGACTGGAGTGAATGAGACATGTGAAAAGCAGGTTACCAGAGGGGACTGAGGGGTAGCTGATGAATCAGGGAAAGGAAATCTGGAAAATGGGAATCCTTTCAAAATTTCTAGGCATTTTAGGAATGTCCTCAGTGACAAGATGGCTAGCTTATTTTTTGTGTAAGTACCTGCAGAGCTGCTATGGATTTGGAGGGGACCTCTGCTCCATATCACTGTAGAGAGCAAGCTGGTGACCTGCCATCTGACTATCACACTCTCTTTTTCTAGTCTTCACATATGGTCACCCTGTGATTCAAGAGTACCTTTGCAGTACCAGTAGACAAGCACAGGTCTGAGCAATTGTCCATTTCCACTGGCTTAGGCTTCGGACAATACATTGTGGCCTGAGAAGATCTACCAGGGACCCTGGTAAATGGAGTTACATTTTGGGATTGTCTTAACCCTCAAGACATGCTCCCTTGTGCCCCAATCTTATGTTTGAATTTGGTTGGTTTTCTCATGAGAAAAGCAGAAAACCTCTGGAAAACAAGCAAACAAGGAGCCATGTAGAAGCTACTGAGGAGATTTAGCAGGAGATAGGGAACCAGCAGAAGCCAGATGAGGAGGTTAAAGTCTACAGGATTTCCTGTTGAAATTTACTAAGAGGTACAGTTTCAGATGATAGAGATTTGCATCTGTGTGAGAGCGGTTACATTTAGCCTGAACAGTTGTATAGCTCAGCACAGTCTATGGACCTTGATAGCTTACATCTGCTCACACCTGGGAGATTTCTTCCTGTGGATGGAAATGCAGCTTTGGCATCCCCTGTAGGATAAGGACCTCACCAAAGCCTGAAGAAGCCAGGCAGCAAGCAACTCTGAATCAATGAAGCACTAACATTCGTTACTGACACATTAGTATCTTTGGTGCAAAATGGATCTAGTGCAAAGCTCATGATTTTGCTTGCAGTAGAAACATTGATTCAGAAACTATTGACAAGAACAATGACCTATGAAACATAATGAACATTCACATCAACTTATGCTTGTGGAAGAATATATATATCCTAAATGACTATAAACATTTCCAGCCTAGTGTTGGCAAGAACAATATTAATAGCAACAGGGACATAATGGATGGGAACCCAGTACATATCCTTCATTAGGAAACTATAAGGGTACATGAAGACATGTTCTTGTATTTATGAGCCAAATAACACAAACACCATTAATTTGCTTGCGGGTTTCTGTCACAGACTAGGCTGTCTAAAGCTCTACTCACAGAAAAGAAGTCAATGGTGTCTATAAAGGCTTGTTAAGGATATCACTTATATCTTGCATACCACCCTGAATCATGTCAAAAAAACAACCTTGGCTTCACTGAGCACACTTGAGTAGGTCATCTGAAAAAATAGTTTATTTTAATTAAGTTGTGCAGATTTAACAAAATCATAGCAAAGACAGAGTATGTTTTAAATAACATAAGGTGGTCTGATGACCCCTCCAGTAAGCACAGGCTTGGAAAGCCACAAGTAAATGGTGAGGTATTGTGCAAACAAAAGCCTACCTTGTCATATCTTAGTCCAGTACTGCCATTATCCTGGAGGTAAGGATGACATGAACCATGGCTTCCTTAAAAGCAAATTTACTTTCAGGCTTCCTTAAAAGCAAATTTACTTTCATTATGTTCATGTCAGAAGGAAAAGGACCCTGAAGAGATATGTCTTTTCAAAGGGCAAAGAATGGGGCAGGGTGAACACTGCAAGGAAAACAGAGCTGTACTGTGCAGCTCTGCAGTTTGAGTGCTGCCCTTTCCCTTTTGGTGGTCTTGCTACCTTAAAGAGGGTAGCAGAAACACAAAGAATCTGGTTCATCCCTGTGCTATGGTCTCTTCATGATACTCGGCTCCAAACAATCCTCTGATCTGAAGACAAACCAACCATAGATGTGGCAGGCTCCGGAAAGAAGCAGCACTGGAGCATTTCTTCACCATTGCTCCTCACTACTTTTAGCAAGGCTGGGAAAATTCCTGTGCCTACAGGGAACACTGAAATGGCTGTGGGGTACACAAGACAGAAGCTTCCTGAAAGTAAGGAAAAAAACCAGAAGCTGAAGAAGAGGAGTAACCAAAGAGATATGGTACACGTTTATCTACTAGCTCTTAATAAATGAGGGAACCATGTCTTGGTGAATCATGGGACAGAGCATTACATCCAGTGGACACACCTTTGCTAGCCTTTGTAGCTTGTCTTGGTAAATCTATATCTCTATTAATGCTTTCCTTTCACATCAGCTTACACAGAAGTTCATAAAGCACTATATAAGAAAACATTCCTCCATTTATGAAAGTCCCATGAAAATAAAATTTATCCTCTTGTCTGTTAGTCCTTTGCTTTCTAGGATCAATGATTATTAGTCTAACAATTTTTAGAACACTTTGCAGAAGCTCAACATGCACTCCTGTTGTCATGCCCTGAATTCATTCACTGGTAACTTTAAAATATTTTCTTTCACAGAAGAGTGAAGAATTTCTATGACCTAGACTGTATTGTTTCCCTTATGCCAGGCTGACAAATTCTAGTGAGGGTACAAAAAAAGTTTTTATTTCTTGCCTAGCAGAAACTCACATCACCAAAAGAAGGCGGCTGGGATGTGAAAGGAATCTAAAGGAACTGTACAGGCAGCTCAAAGTGCAAAGAAGATAAACACGTAGCTCCTCTCCAATTCATGAGATCACAGTTATACACTCCAAACTGTGCATGTTAGAAAATAGACCTGAAGAAGCTCTCAAGAGGTCATCTTGTCCATGCACTTGACCCAAGGCAGGATCAGCACTCTTTTCTCATTCTTGAAAGGTGTTTATCTGCTCTATTCTTAAAAACCACCACTGGGCAGAGACAACAAAACCTTTTCAAAACAGTTGATTCCACTGTGTTACTTCCCTCAGACAAAATCAATTTGCTTCTGCTTTGCAGGAGCATTTAGTATCTTTTAAGACTTGTTAGGTCTCTGCATTCACCCTACCTCTTTTGAAACTAAAAATCTCAATTTCTTCCAAGTTCTTGCATATCACAGTTTTTTGAAAGCTCTGAACATTTTTGTTGTTCTCTTCTTGCCTCATTCTAATTAGTCCACAGCTTTCTAGAAGTGCTATGTGCAAATGAGATACAGCACCCCAATTAAGGCTCTGCAGAGTGGAAGATTATTTCACACATTTTGCTATAAGTCTACTAGAACTCTTTTCTGTAGTAACTGCCTAGTTCACAATAGCACAACACTACTGACTCGTGTTTGGCTTCTTATTCACCACAATGACTATACAATTTTTGCTATATTTCCTAGCTATTCCTGTATTTGTGAAGCTGCCACGTACTCTTCCTTCTCGTTTGTTTTTTATTCTTATTCCATCCACCCAGTGGGTGGCAGCACCTCCCATTTTTCTTTCTTCTTACATGTTTGTCAGCCATGCTTTCTGTTCGAGCATGTTGGTCATTAATTGCAAATCCATCATCTAGGGCAAATCCTCTGCGGTATCTTACTCAATACAGCCTGACAGTCTGATGATAAATGACTGGTAACAGCTGTCTGTCTCTTAACTATCCTAGAGAAATGTTGTTTGTTTATGTGAATGGCACTCTACTAAGTTTGGAATTTAAAAGCAAAAGAAATGGGGAAGTCATTTGTGACCATCGCTTAGATTAGATTAGTTAAGATTTAAATAAATCAAAATACTCACTGTTTTCTTTGACTTGTCAGTACTTGCAATAGCTTTACCATTGCTTGAAGTTCTCTTGTTATTCATCTCCTCCAAGCAGACAAATTTTCTTAAAAGATATGTAACATATCAACACCTAAATTTTGTTAGATAATAGTAAAAAAATCAAACTCACTTAGAATTTCTACAGCTTGCAAAGGGGTTGTTTATTCTGTAATGCAGATGCAAGTCTTAATGTTCAGCATCTGCTATTGGTAAATACCACTTTAAAACAGCTGTCTGGGAACACAAAAACCCTTCTGATCTGTCTTGAGTATTTGAGCAGACTTAACAACAACTGCAATATTCAGTGTGCTAAGAGCTTTGGGCTTGCAGGAATGTGCAGGGACGCTGCAAGACAGAATGCTCGGTTTTCTCAGGCAGAAAACCAGCTCTGCGCCCACACAGGGAGAGCAGAAGAGGAGCACAGAGTCCCGTCTTGTTCTACTCTCACAGTTCCGAGGCCTGCAGTGGCCAGGTGTCATTTCTAGATGGGCTTCTCAGTCTTATTTCCTGCAGTTTTGCTCTTATTGCTACTGTAATGGCATTATTTAGGTACATTTGCCCAATGAAGCTCAAAGTGATAGTTCATACAGGTTGCTATCTAAGCTCAAAACATATAATTTAAAATGAGGATAGAAGCAACTGCATATTCTTGCTATGATTCACTCAGGATGAAGCATGGTGAATCAGAGATCATTATTTTGACTTTCAGTGTATTTACGCCTTTTGCAAGAACTTTAGTACATAAGTGCATGGGGTAAACACACACAGCTGGCGTAATAGCACAGATGTAGGCTTATTCTACATTCATCTTTTCTATCAAGTTTTCACAGGGTCTGAACACACAAATTATAGTCTCAGCAATTTTCCATCGTGAGGAAATCAGCAATGTCGCATTCAGAGGCACGGATTCACAGCACAAACCTGCTTCAATGGCTCCTTTCAGCAAGCTCACTCGCAGACTGTAACAGTCAGTTAATAAGACAGCAACTTCATATTTGCCAGGAGCCCCATTTCCTCCCTCAGAGCATCTCTTCCACATCCACTTTCAAACCCTATTCCTGGTGAATGTCCCCTGGGGAAGGTACAGGTATGGTGAGGTGAAGGAGACAGCAGGCCATTTCATTTCCTTGCTCACATTTTTCTTCTATGAAGAAGCAAAGAGTTGTGTCAAAAAGCACATTGAACTGCCAGCATTTTTCCCAGGTTAAGTTTACTCAGAGCATTGATTCCTGCACTTTGTTCTCAATCAATTTCAGATTGATTGCAACCACTTTGGGTTTTTGGTTTAGTTTGGTTTTTGTGCTCAGCGGGTGTTTCACTTCCAAGAAGTACTCAGTGTACTTAAGAAAAGAGGTACCATCATTATGCAATGCGCAACTGAGAATTTTAGAAAACAGCTACAACCTAAAGAAAGAGGATACAGAGATAATTTTTTTTGCCTTATCTTTTCCACACAAAACGGCCCCGATGACCCAAGATCCTAGTCCAGAATGACATGAAGAATTCATACTGGAATTACAGAAACCTTTAGCAGAGATGGAATGCCATTAGAGCTCCATCTTCTCTGCCCATGAGGGGTGTGAAGAATTTAAAAACAAAATTTTGATACTGTCAGTCAGTTTTCTCTTTTTAGAGCTGTGCATTTTTAATGGCTCCATTTGTTACTCATGGCAGAGTTTCCCAAAGTGTATTTTGTTGTTTGTCCATCAATACACAGGGCTTTTTCTTGTGGGCAGCAAAATCAAGTATTTCAAGAAGAAACTGAGTAGGAATTAGAATAAATATTTGCCTTGAAGGAGATCTGTGCATAGTGTTACATATAATCCAAAATGATGCTATGATACCCTGGAGAAATTCACATGCTTTCTGCATCATTCTTTCTGAGAGATAGCCACTAGATAAACCATTTCTGATATACCAACATCAAATTATAATTGAAGAAAGTCTCTGCTATGGAAATATTTACCACTGCTCTTTCAAAACAAGTACAGAGCTCTCTCTTGGTGGTCTGTTGTGTAATATTCTTCCAAAATCTTTGAAGTGGAAGAGGTCATTCTCATTTTTAAGTTTGGATACTCTCTAAAGAGCACACAGGAAACACAACACTACAAAAAACTGATACATTTGTTAATAAGACTTTACACAAACTACACTTTGGAGGCTCACATTTTGCCATGTCAGTCTAGGAGGAAGTTAGAAAAAAATCTGCAACCACTCCAAAATATGCCAGTGTTCCAAGATCAATTTCATCATGTAGCCCCCTGTGGCTGCTTGGCGTTACCTGCTTTGGCACTTTTGTAATTTAGCTGGCACCAGAATGGTCTAGCTCTGTGGTCAACAGGCTAAAAAGAGCAGGGTAATTGGTAATCTTAACTCATAGTCATTTCCACTGCACTGACTTTTGTCAAAATATTTTTGAGGTCACTCATCAGGTATTTTGTCTCCAATTTGTCTATAACGTAGACTCTAAAATATTCATGCAACTTAAGAGCACTGGAATTAAGGGGCAAAAATTTGACTCGAGCTGCAGCAGTCACCATTAGTCACGGACTCACAGGAATTCTATTTTAACGTGCAAATAGTTTGGTGTCATGTTAGACACACACTCTTAGAGAGCCCACTTACTTATCCTAGTGTCACTTTTTTATCTAAGCACTTGTAGTGAGGTAGCCTGCCCAGTATGCCATATTCCTGGCTATTTCAGTATACAGTCAGATCCTCTGGTGTAGACAGAACTGCAGTGTGCAATGTGTGCATTATGCAGACCCATACTGTGTTATGATGCTTTGGGAAATGGAAGATGCTGCATGCTCTATTTAAGCCCAACTTGGAATTTTGAATATATATATATATATATATATATATATATGTGAAAGAATGGCAGCATGATTCTGGGCAATGCATGTCTGTGTGTTAGAACAAAACTCAGGGACTGACTGATAAAATTTGGTGTGAAAGCTCTTCAAAGCTCCCCTCTAAGGCATTTGAAGTACATAAAATGTCTGAATGGTCTTCCCTCCTTCAAGTCTCCAGTGGCCAAAGTAGTGTGGCTTCAAGGAGGCACACCAGCACAAAAGATTGATGCATATTGGCTGTTCTTTACATGTGTAGAGAGCTTGTGTGGTGCTTGTGTGGAAAGTTGAAACACAGGGCAACACAAATTTGTTAAGCTTCTTTCTATTAACAGGAAAGGTGACTGCACATACTACTTTTGCAGGACAGGTTTGTGCATCACTGCTGCTGTGTAGCGCAGAATTACAGAAGGGCAGCCAAGGATGTGCCCTTGTTTTTATGAAAAAAGTCAAGTACCTGAAAAAAAATAAAAAATGCCTCTTTCAGGTACTGGATTTCAGTCCCATTCCACTGAATTGTATAGTTGCAAGACTATTTGTATTGAAGATTTGATCACTAATGATAAACCTCTCAACAGCATGGCATTGCCACCTATAAACAGCAAAGAAAAGCCAGTTTTAGACTGAGTAGCTTCACAGAGCTTTCTAAATTGTTTTGAGAGGCATATCAGAAATCAAACAGAGGAAAGCCATGTAAAGTATCTGGCTTTTCCTCCTAGACTAGATGTCCTTTTTTGTCACTTAGATATGTAGGACTTGGTATTACCAAGGAATATTTGTCAAAACATGGTTTTTAAAAACCAGAACAGTGCCCTTTCCACACTGCCCTCTATAGCACATCAGCCGCTGGTGAACAGATTGCATGCCAGTTTGGAAAAAATTTAGCTATTCACATGTTTTAAAAATAACAGCAATAATTTGCAGCCAAACTAGTATTTGAAAGCTGTGGATAGAGAAATGCAGGAAGAAAGTCTGGACAGCCCTAATTTAGCTTTATCGGAAATTCTCCAATTCCCATCTCTTTCAGACACACAGAGTAGAAAAAGTTGGAGATATTTAGGACTCCAGCTCCTAGAGAAGGGCTATTTCCATTTAGACTTTCTGATCTGTCATAGAGTGAAGCACCTCTCCCCTTGTCTAATTAGCAGGAGATTCAGGATTACCTGTATAAAAAGATGCCTAACCTGGACCTGTCACTTAGATGAAGCATGGCCAACCCTTTCTGAAACAGTGCCACTGGCTATATACACAATTTGGAAAGGTAGCAGGTTTTTAAAAGCTTTTCAGAAAAGAGCAAAGTCAAGAGACTATGGCTGAGGTATAAGGCTGTGGTTTGTTTATGTGCTGTTCCTCAGCAAGTTACTGTCTTCTCTTTTACCCTCTTCAGAAAGGGTCACAATTTCAAATGTGGCTACTGGTTTTTAAGCACTTACATTTAAGCACCTCCATGAAAACAGTCTGATAACATTTAGGCTAGCAAGTAACCCAGATTTGAAGTTACAGATGTTTAGATTGGCTAATAAAATGGCTGACAATTAAGAATCTTCCTGGTTGACACAGATATCCATAGTTAATTGCATAACTTTTATTCCTCATGTAGACGTTTGGGTTTAACTTTTCGATGTACTATAATTCTTTCATGATAGCCTAAGTCCCACTGAAAGATCTGTAAACCATGGCAGGTTCTTAGGGACATTTTCAAAATAGAGAAAGATGCTCTGTTTCTGACAGCATGACATAATTCACACTCTAATTTCATTTAGGTTCAAGAATCTCTAAAATTACCAACAGTGGGTAAAGTCTGTGAAACCAAGTTTGAAAGTAATATAACTGATTATGCTTTCTTGTGCTTCTGCCACTAAAAATTAATAAAACAAATCCCCAGAAAAGTTTCACAATTCTGTGATGTTCAGCAGAGAGATAGAAGTTATTTCTTGAATGTGTTTTTAATACACATTCCACATAAACAGGGAGCACTCTGTCACACAGAGATAGATGGTTTTGTCCTTCATGCATTTAATGTATAGTATGCTTCTCAAGCCCTCTTATTTCAGTCTTTACATGAAAATATATTTTCACGAGGGTAAACTACTTACTTCATCAAATTGCCTAAGTAGTTCAAGTACTGCCAGACAGAAACTGTCTGGGCCTGCTCTTTCACTTATTGAACTCAGGGTCTTTCAACAAGGAGAGGAAAGAGGGGGACATGAGACAGAAGACAGTCTGGGAACTTATTTGAAGTCTTGTCTGGAAGACTTTACAAGATGAAGGTAATCTACAGAGCTTCAGAAATACTGAGCTGAACATTTTAGCAGATCTTGCAGAAAAAATTCTTGCTATGTAAACTTGTTTCATTTTGTAATACTTCAGTTTTTACAGTGATGTGAATGTAGGGGAAAGAGTCCACAATAAGGAGATAATGAGAAAGGTGCTTGTTTAATAGGTGTATACAACGTAAGATGCATTACTTGGGGCCATCACAACCAAGACACAAAGTATTAAATACTGCACAGACTTTAAGAGGACTTGTCTTTTCATGTACAATGCATTAGCTGCTTTGGTAAACCTGTGTAGACAATGGGAACCCAGGATAAGAAAGCATAGGGAGGAAAAGGAGGATCTGGTCAATCCAAGTGTGTTGACCAGGCATTCAAAGACAGAGTGTTTGTCAAAATGCAAGCAAACAAATAAACCCTACCTGATTTATTGGGATCTTTTGCATAGGATGATGCTGTCAGAGGAATCAAAGCTCTTGAACAGGATGGTCAGTCAGTGTCTGGATGGTGATGGGAGTCTTTGTTACATAGGTCCTGGCCTGGGCTATAAACTCTTATACTTCAGCCAAGTACCAGTCCCATCTGAGCATATGTTCCTTGTTGCTGAATATCTTCAACTACATAAAAAGCATATCCTAATTATCTTAATTGTGAACAAAAAAGACTGTCAGCATGAGTGTCCCTGCACTCATCCCTGCAGGATGGGATCTACTCACTACTTAAAACCCACATACAGTTTGTGAGTCTTGCAGCAGGAAATGCCTGCATGCATCTCTGAGTGGATGGTCATTCTGACTGGGATGTTAACCACCACAAGTGTACATGCAGATGGTGCCCGTATGTTGTCCTTCATACAACAGGGCTGTCTTAAATCCCTGCCTGGAGACTCCCACAATTATGTATAGGACTTCTTGTGAGGAAGCTGTGCAGGCCCACCACCTTGCCTGCACTCAGCCTGTAGAGGAGAGGAGAGGTAGGGAGTTTCAGAATTTGAAAGCTTGCTGTGAACCTGCATTTAATTAAGTGCATTCAATTAAGTTATACTCCCCTAGCAGATTGCAACCATGGAAATTCCAGTGGAAAATAAATCCATTTTTGTCAACTTTCAGCTCAGGATACAAATGTTAAGGTCAAGGACTTTTTAACTGACTTGCTAACAACCAACTGTACATTTCATCATAACCTGTGTGTTTCCCAGCCATATATCTCCCACAAGGGCTGTTCCATAACTGCAAAGTGCACAGTGTGTATACTGAGCTGTTGCAGTATCTGTCTGCAAAATTAAAATAAGATCACTGCTGGCGAGTGTGGATTTTCCATTATGTGTTCTTATACAAAGAACAAAAGACAGCATTGAGTGGGATGACTTCAATTACAAATTGAAGGGGACAAAACCCAGACTAGAAGGAAGAAACAGAGTGGAGAAGCACAGGCAACCAAACTAACTTAAAAATAGGGAAGCTCCAGAGTCCTTTAAATATCACAAGATTATTTTAAAATCTATGAGATTTTAAAAATAAACATTGGCTCTTTCTGTGCACCTTGGCTGGGTCTCAGAACAATTTGCAAAGGGGAGACCATGCTATTATCATCATTTCTCAGACCTCTGAGCTCTGAGAAGTAAATTATTCTGTGGCTCGCAGTGAAACCAGAAGAACTGGCAGAACTAAAAAATTGGCCACAAGCAAAATTGTGGAGTGTGTGTCCCTCCATGTCATGCAACTACATCCATCCTACGCCACCATTCCAGCCCTCACAGAGACAGATGACCAGATTTGGAAACTTGCATGTACAGGATCCTGGTAGTTGGTACATAGCCACCCTTAAAAATCACATTTCACCCCCAGCTGTTAGAAAACTGCTGTAGTTACCCAGATTAGTACCAGACATTGGGCTTTCAGGTTTTATTCTGAACTATGAAAAAGGAAACAAATGTTACTGCCCTCTGTATTGTTATTCAATATTGTATTGTATTGCTATATATCAGATCATTTATGTCTTTCTACCACAGGGACAAACTACCCTTGAAACACTGAATGGTTCATGAAGTGAACAAAATATGGAAACTGCACCATAATGTATTACAAACAAGTGTAATCTAATAGTCAGCACATTTGGAGGGTCTTGCATTTGACAAGAATTTTTCAGAAGTATCTGTATTTGTAACCTCTGTGGGAGCAGATAGATTTTTACTAAATCCATTGTTTTGGTTTTTACTTGATGATCATTCCTAGTCTTTATAGTGATGATTGTATGAGTACTGGGTAGCAGTTCCATGGCATAGTTATATCCCTTATGGGTAAAGTTAGATTTCATTCATCATAGAGGAAAGCAGGGGAAGGAAACAAGATTTGCAGGACTCCTTTCAGGAGCAAAAGCATTTTAATTTACACTTGTGATTCATTCTCTGTTTAACACACTGATCCAAACTAACCAGGAGGATTCTTGGCAGTGGGTCAGCAATTTTGGAGTGGAGATGGCCCCCAAACCCATGAGTGGCAAAGCTCCAGTGGCAAAGAGCAGTGTGGACATGAGAACGTGTCCTTTCAGCAAGCCCCATGGGCAGGCTTCCATAACAACTGCATGCCAATGCCAAAACAGCAAGGAAGAGAACAAGGCACTAGTGAAGAAAAGGCATTGGATGCAGAGAGAACAATTAATTTCTCTGCAGATTCACTTCAAAACCTTTTTTGGCTGAAAAGCCTTACCCTGAACTCTTCACTTATTTATGACACCTTTTTAAAGAACCTTCACAGAAGATCAAGAGCACATCAGATTGCTGTGGGTCTTTTGTTTCCAGTCTGGTGTCTCATTTCCCTCAAAGATCACTTAGCTAAAGCCTACACAGCAACACAGCTGAAAGGTTAGGAGGAGGAGGTGGAAGGAGAAACACGAAAGTTGGTAAAGAATCAGGATTTTTGTGATACCACAAAAATTCACAGAGTTCTACAGAGATTTTCACTGCATTTTAAAGTCAGCAGAAGCAGCAACTCTTTTACAAACCACACCTTGTTGCATTTACTCTGTAATCTGCCCTTTTCCCACAACTGTGCCCTAGTGCTTGGCTGACCATTAACGGAGTCAAACCCTGACATTAGTCCTACACTCCACCAACTGTCTTTCCTCTTACCCTCCCAGGACAGGACTCACAGTTTTCTGTGTGATACATCTATTGACAGGTTCATTTCAAGGGTTCACAACCTTGCAAGGCAAAAATTATGAAGCAATATTTTAAATGGTTTCCACTGAATTTATGAAGAGATAAGAAAACAGTTGCTCTCTGAATACTCATGCCAACAAAAGCCATTCCAACTGACCTCTGCTTTGAATAAATAGAAGTTATTTTCTAATAGCATAAATGATCTAAGAGGAATAACAAAGCAACTTAAAATACAGTCAAGAAAAGTTTATTTATAAATGGCTTCCAAGTGTTCTGGGACTTGCTCCTTCAATGGTTTCATCTCTCCAATGTAAGTCTTAAGCAGCTGAAGGCTTTCCAATTCCAGCACTATACTTAAAGCTACCTACCTTCAAGCACATATTCTAATCACTCTGACTTCAGTGGGTGTTTAGGTTAAGGCATGTGCTGAACTGCTGCAGTAAATCAGGACCTCAAGTGGAGGTCACTTTGCTAAGCATTTCCTAGAGGACAAGGCCTTTCACAACCTAAATGACTTTTCAAGCCAGCGCCTGCTGTTAGGGAAAGCTTCTTGGCACAGGCAAAATATTTTTATAAAAATATTGCACTTATTTACAACAATGCCCCCCAAGCACTGTGTAAACAACACAGGTCTACTTTCAGATACCTTAGTATAGCACAGTGACACTTTCAACTAGAATTACTCTAATATCTAAAGGCATATGTAGCCACCTACATAAGATTTCAGCTTTACAGGAGCTTCTCCAACAGAAAACACAGACACACACACATCCAGTCTGAAAATAATATTGCTATTTAAGTCCTGAGATACAGATTTTATTTTATATTTGATTTGGACAATTTTACCCTGAAATCTCAATTAGCTGGATTTCCTTTGTCTAAGGTGTCCCACTACCTCAACAAGGGTGTTATCCCCAAATACCAATAAATTTTTCCAAAGATTGTCTTGATTACCACAGCTTCTCAAGTATCAGTTCAGCTTAAAAATTTAAACATGTTATTAAAGCATTGAAGGTTCCGTGTTGCACAGTGTTTTCTTAGTGTTGTAAGTCAAAAAAATTTTAAATGTATGAGTAATCCTATAATTACAACAATTAGAACTATTTGCATTTTTCATGTTGCTGCTGTAACACACAATTGAATGACACTGATCTCTATGTTGTCTTAGACATAGTTGCATAAAAATCCTTCTTTCAGCTGTAGTATATCTTAGTGTTTCTATTTTGAGGTTTTCAGATTTTTGAAAGGTCTTGTTATAATTCCATAGCTTTCTCCACCTTCCTTGTCTGAGGCCTTTATAAAAAGTGCAATATTTTGACCCATTTGCAGCAATTTAGTAAGAAGTTCGACCACAAACATACCCAGGAAAAATTACTTTACAATAGACTGTAAAAGCACAGTGTCCACAGTGTGGCCTGAAAGTGCCCTGTGTTGATTCATTTTATGTCAACCTGTTATTTGTTTGTGGTTTGTAATAGATATGAGCACTATTAAAAACAGATGTCTTTTTTATTTCATAATAGAAACCTGGTCTGGAAGATTCCACGTCTGCAAATACAATTCACCCCACAGACATGGGATACTTGGCTGTTCTCTGTAGCAAGAGCTAGGGTCATCTCCATAAAGTCCAAATGACAAGGCCATAAAACACTTCCCTGCAAAAAGTTGAAAGATTAAAAACTACAAAACACACAGGCCACCCTAGAAAGACTGCAGGAGATACCAAAGCCTTTTTAGTATTATGCACCAAAACAATGACAGCTGCAAGTTCAGTCAGGATATGTATCTGAAAGTCTGTGTATATGTAGGACTAAACAACTACAAGCCCTTGTCTGTATATGCATTTCAGCTCAGATGGTTCATTTAATTTCAACACAGATCTTTTCCTGGTGAAGTAAAGCTAAATGGAAATAAATTCCCTTTAAGAAGGGAAGAATAATATCTGTGTGCATTGTTTACCAAAGTTTAACAGCTACGTCTGCTGAAAGTCGTGTCTGAAATCCATGTTGAAGTATATATGGACTGCCAAAGAAATTGGGGAGGGGGGTGTGCGGAGAAAATGGAATGGTAGAATTATAAAATAATTTAGTTTGAGTGGCACTTCTGGAGGTCTTCCTTTCCAGCCTTCCACCTGAAACGGGTCCAGCTGGAGTGGCTTTCTCATGTCCATGTCCAGCTGAGTTTTGAGTTTCTTACCTCCAAGAACGAAGAAGACTTCACAGCATTTCTGGGCACCTGGTCCTGTATTTGGCTTGCTGTATGGAGAAACAGGTTTTCCTTTTATCAAATCATAATATCCGTTTTTTCATCTTGAACCTTTTGTCTCTTGCCATCTCATCATGCGTCTTTGAGAAATCTGGCTCCATTTTTCTTTATAAACTCCGTTATCTGTAGAAAGCAATATTGGGTAGATCAGAGAAGAGTCTGAAAAGAAGAAAATTTACTGATATTTTTTTGTTGCCAGGAGTTAGCTTCCTCTGGTCATAACAGAAGTAAAGCAGTAGGAACTCAGATGTGGGAAACCGAATGGAGGGGTGCGTAATTAACACCAATGTGGCTGAAGGCCAAGAAAAGCAATAAATTGTCCTAACTGGGGCATTATAGCCCTTGTAATGTAATATTTGTGCCCTGGCAATTTACACATGTTTTGTTGATTGAATATACAGGATAGCTCATACATTAGGGGCTGAATGAAGGCCATTGCAGCAGCTCTCCTGCACACTGGTTGGGAGAGCGCTTAAAATTATAGGTTGACTTGTTCAAAAGGCCCTGCCCTGGAAAAAGCAACTTTACCTGAATTCTGCAACAATAAAAGGAGAAAAATATGACAAGTAAGGACACTAGCCCTAGTCACCAGCATGAAGATGATGAGCTAAGTTGAAGGCACTATGACCCAGAGAGCATGGTTCTGTGGTTAAACATTTCAGCTGAGTCTCAAACTGTCTTTTGCAAACTGCCTCCCACGAAGTCCGCTCTTTGCGTCTGCAGCTGAGCAAGGCCTGTGATTTGGTAGGGGGGTGCCTTTGCCCACTCTTCTTCTGTGCAGGGTCAGAGACAGCAACTCTGTGCTGGGGAAGAAGCATGGTCCAGGGAGACTCTTCATCTCCTGGCCTTGCCCCAGCTGCTCCCTCCACTCCCTGCACTCAGATTCTCTGCTGTTTATTTGACGGAACATTTCTGACTTGGGACTGAATGTTCAATTTAGAAAAGCAATAGTTAGAGGTGAAAACCAAGCAGATGGGCCTGGACAACTGATTTGAGGTCCCATTTACATTTTCTAGGACAAAGTTTAGAGACAAGGGGAACACATCTGCCTCCTGCATGAGCAGAGAGCCAAGTTTTGCAGCGCCTGAGGATCCTGGCTGGAATGCAAGCTCCCACACAGATTTTGTTAATTTGGTCATGTTCATTTAAGGAGAAAAAGTATGAAAAAAAAAAAAGTTTATGCAAAAAGCAATCCAGGCTTACATAAATGACGTCTGCTGCAAAGCCAGAGTGCAGTTCTGCCCTGGTCTGCTCTGGCTGGGAGTAAGGGCGCGCAGACAACAGCTGTATTTTTTGTTGTGCATCCTGCCTTTCTCAAGACTGACAATAACACAACTCATTTCACTGACACTAAAACACAGCTACACCTCCCAGAATTGTTTTAACAGGGCTACCAGAAAATACCATGTTCTTACAAGTGTGAGAGCATCACATCTGCCTAAAGTTTCTGTGGGAGTCAGATATGTAAGTTTACTTCAGATGCGTAGGAGCTGCTATTGCTTAAGGTCAACCCCTCTCTAAAAGCAGCACAGAACTTCATTGAAAAATATGTGGGCTAGTATTTTGCCTGGAAAATGGTGCATCTGAAACAGCAGCTTGCCCCAGCATAGTAGGTTGTTGGACTTAGAAGCTGGAGGGGGAAACAGCACAGCTTTTCTGACATGGTGGCCGTCTTTTTCTATCGGTGAGGCAAGACCGATTCAGGGAGCTATCTGTTGAACCTTTCAGGGGCAGTTTGTTTTTTAATCAAATTCATATATTTTCTTAATAGCAGAATGTGGCATGTATCACTTTCTGCTGAGATTTCCCACCGCATAGGTAATCCATCAACTGTATTTGACAGACATCTATTTTTTCTAGAGGAATAGCTTTTATTTCAAAACAACCGGGTAGCTATAGCTTCCTCAGAAAAAAAGGACGGTAGTTTTCCTTGTTGTCCTTAAAAGGACATTAGGCTAAAGAATCAGCCTTCCCAGAAGGAGATGGGGAACCAGAACTTTCTTTTCATTCAGTATGACTTAGGGTGATTATTTGAGGAACTGAGCTGAGATCACAGAAGATAAAGTAATTTGGGCAAAGAGGCAAAGAGAAAGGAGCAACTCATCTTGCAGCAAAATTTAATTGGGTTACTGTGGAAATAATGCATGGGCTTTCCATCTGAATTTCAAACAAATGAAGTTTTTTATTCTGTGGATGCTTCATCTCTGCATCTACAGTTATTTTGCATATAAGGTATATTACCTCTGCTTCCTTTAATCTTATGTATAGGTGTGTCCATCTACATATAAGTGCATACATAGGTGCTGGTATATATATACAGAAAAAGCCTGAATACATAGAGGCTATCCTATCCTTTGTGCTGCCTCACTACTTCAGAGAATATTCCCCTACTGACTCCAGTTGGCATTCATTACTTATTGTCTGCCATGTTCCAGCTAGCCTATTATGCCTTACAAATTATCATTGAGCCTTTAAGCAACTGAAGATGGAAGAACAAGAAAACCAAAGTTCTCCAGTATTGAAGCTGTTTTTCACTGTGAACCTGTCCTCCTGCATACACTGGAAAGACTTAGACCTCCCTAAAGAATTTGCTGAGATGGTCTGCAAGGAGCTGGTTGAGATAAATCCACACCATACTTTCCAAATAAATGTCCTATGCTTAAATATGTCTTGCTTGAGAAACAAAGAGAAAGAAACACAATTTTGTGATATTATTAAAAATTCTATAATTTGTCAATGTGTTGTTAAAGATGAGCAGAATAAGCATGACTCAAGTATATGCAAAGATTAATAATACAAATTAAGGTAATGGAAGCAAATAAATTTACTGCATTTTCTGAAAAGGAAGTAAAATTACAGGAAAGTTGTTTGTCAAATGCCATATAATGACACCTACGATATGTTACTTATGTATGACATGACAATCTTGTTTATTTTGCTTATTTATTTATTTGAAAACTCAGCACAGGATCATTTCAGTGGTGTGTCCAACTAGGTTGCCATATGTACCACCGCATCTTGGACCTGCAGTGGTCATTCCTTACCTGTGGGACAGCACCTACCCCGCGGCAATGGAAGATCAACATGCACACCTGAAGACCTCGTGGGAAGAGACAGTCCCAGAGCTCACGTAACAGTGCAGACCCCCTCACCTCCAGGTGTTTGAATCTGTTGCAGAGATGTGAACCAAAGCAGAGGCATATCACAGAGACTGAGTCTAATATAAAAGCAACATTTTCCCATATGCCCGAAGTCTCATCCTCAGCTCTCCTGCCATAAGCACTGAGGAGTTTCAACTCTCACCTTACTGAAGGACATGTGAATTTCAGCCAGAAGTTAATAAAGTAGGCTTCAATTGTATCACTGAGGTTTGAATCTCTTCAGAGAGATTTGGCTTAATTTTATCAATCCCTAGTCCCTATTAATATATTATATCTGGATTTATTTCCCGTTTCCCCTGTTTCCTCAAATACTATTATGCCTTATTGCAGTTACATAAATTCACTGCTCTAATCCCATCTTCTTGGTTATTAGGTAACGTGGTATGCTCAAAGGTGACTGGGTGATTGAAATTGCATTATTTGCTTCATTTAATATCCTGTAATAGAGCTTAACATTTAAGCTGTTGTGGAATATAAAACAAATAGAAAAGACCCAATGAAGCCAGCATAAATGGATATTTATTCTTACTGTGATCAGGCCAGTTTCCCACACAGAGTAAGGAGAACAGCAGGCGTGATCCCCTCCTCACTGCAGTGCAAACTGGCAGCCATTAGAATGCCTGTGAATTATTTCCTTGAACCAGTCACAAACTGAATTTGCACCAACAGTTGACAGAGAGAACAAAGAATGATCCAAATCTGTGCCACTATTATCTGCTTCACAAAAGTACTGATTTTTATGCCTCTTCCATTGAAGGTGTTTTTAATTAAGAGGAAACCCTTTTGACCTGCAATGCCACTAAAAAAGTAGCTGGTTTAAATCTGTCAAATTACACAAAACCTTTGCTTGCCAGTCCCAGGAAGACAGGACACCATCCCTTTGAAGAACAAGAGTGGTCATCCTCCAGAGTCAAGGAAACATCATGTCTGGTTGAGGTGCTGAGGAAGACTCCACTGGTAAGAGTCCTGCTACAGACAACAGTTTTGCACCAACCACAAAGCCTGTAGCTGCAGGGAATCCAGCCTGGGCTGATGGCCAGAAGTAGAATGGCACAGAGAATTGGAAGGAAAGGCAAATCCTCATCAACAAACCGTAGCACACAGTAAGAGTTGCTACTAGATGTATGTTCTCAAGGCCAGATTTGGCAACCATGTCAGTTTTCCACAGGTCTGTTGTTTTGGTTGGTCTGGTTTCTGTTTGGTTCATCACTTGACATAAAATTGCATTGCCATTTCTGGAACACTTAAATTAGAACAAAGGACCCTTTGCGTTTAGACCCCTTCCTTTCTGTAGGGTCTTACCAAGCTAGACTGAATCACAGCACTACCAGCTGGCATCAGAGGAGGTAAAAAAGTGCATAGCAGCAGAGAACTCCCTGTTCTGCTTCTCAAATCTGAAAGCGACTGATGAACCCCATAACCCTGCTGTGGACTGGTAGGTATACCAGTCCACAGTATACCTTGGCTAGTAGTTGGCTATACTTGGCTATACTTGGCTAGTACTTGGCTGTACTTGGCTTGTACTTGGCCATACTTGGCTAGTAGACTGGTAGGTATACCAGTCCACAGTATACCTTGGCTAGTACCAGATCTTTGAGACTTGTGGCCTCTCATGAACTAAGTGGGATTTCCACAGTTTTATGTTTTCAGTAATTCAGTCTCAGTGCTAAAGATAGTATTTATTTACCATTTTTATCAGTTCAAGGCATGGAAAGTGAAAATAACTGACAAAATAGTTTGAAGCATGCCTGCAAATCTCCCTACAAGATGGCAGAATACAGCAGATACTTGATCATCCACCAGGAATCATTACTGGGTTAATTTGTATGAAATGAAAGAAGTTGTGAATGCAATCTCTTAAACAGCACTCAGCTAAATGGGTTATTTTTCCATTGGTAGCAATATTAACATGTATCTTTAGTGTAATGCAGGAGGAAATGGCAAAATGATCATAGTCATCTTCATTTTAATGTTGGAGAAACATGATGAGTGGTGAATGATTCTTAATATCATAACTGTCTACATAAAGCAGATGAAAGTGTAACTGGAGATCATTGTTCATTTTCATCCTTTCTGAGATCCATCATTCTAGCATGCTGTTTTCTCTTGCTTTCCTAATACCTTCACATTAGAGCCTGGAAACATGGAGAAGCAAATCTTCAAATTTTTCTGACATGCAAAATAGCTATTTCTTCGAACACCTTGAAAATCAAAGAAAATGTGGGCAATTTCAATAAAACAACTTATTAAATTAAAATGAATCTAAATATATTTTGTTTCCTCTCTTGTATAGGATAAACAGGTGCGCAATTAACTACATAATGTGCACCATGCAAGTGCATAGAGAAAAGTACGTCGTGGGTGGAATGTACAACTTGCCATGCAATCACCTAGTATTGAAAAACTACTACATTTTCTGAACACAGAGGCTTCTTCCGTCTGCTGCAGCATTCAGCTGAAAAAGCTGCAGCTGTAGCCGAATCGCTCAGTAAAATATCCATTCTCAGCACTGGGAGGGATATATATCATACTGCTTCAGAATGACTGGAGTTGCTTCTGATTTGGCTATTGAGCTGTGTTGATAAAGCAACAGGTGATAAAACAGAAGTTGAACAAGAGTATCAAAGTCATGTCCCTCTTGCTGACATTTATTTAATGACCTGGTAGCGTTGGTCTGCTAGTAACATCACCAGTTAGATGGGCATGACAGGGAGAGGCCTTGCAAACACAGAAAGCTATTGATGCCAGACCTTGATCTGTTCAACACACTGCGTATGGCTGCCTACCACATCCCTAGGAAGCTTCTCTGGCCTCTCAAATGCCAGCTTGTGTCAGCAGAAGTGTAGCAGGCATGCACTAAGTTTCCCAGGTATCAGTCAGATACATGATGAAATGGAAGGCTTTCATTTCTTACTGACTTCCTGGTGTGGCAGCTGAGGGTTTGCAGGAGAGCATATTCATGGATTTATTTCAATGGACACAATTCCTTCTTATTAAAAAAAGTACACTTTAGTCATTCCTTTTCAAACATAAAACCTCCAGAGCAACCCTTGAGGAATAAAAGAGGGACTTCTTGGAGTCCGCATTTCCTGAGCTGTGTCCTGTACCATCACTGTCTGGCTCTTAACATTTTCCACTAAGACAACCCAGGCTCCTTGGATGCTATCCATTCCCCTTTATCCCTTACAGCTTAAACTGTTTTTCTGAAACAGTGCTTCAAAGAAGCAAAATCTTCTTTGTTTCAAACAAAGCCAATGGGCAGTGCATAAATCTTTTTAGCAATCATTCATATTTTGGAAGACTACTGTCATGCTCAGTCCTTCAATTACACTCTTTCAACATACGGAAACAGTTCTTTCGATTTTTGTACAGTACTGATGTTTTGCAGTAGAGTAAGACCTCTTCTTGTTTGTCACCTCCAACTTCTCTCCAATCCTTCCTATAATTTTCCTAAAGAATAATGCCTTAAATAAATTGTGTTTATCTAGATGAGGCCCACCAGGTGATGCATAGAAAATAATAATTTCCTCCAGCATTTTGCATATGACATTCTGACAGTATTTTAAAAAACTGGACATCCCTTTTATTTTTCCCCTGCAACAGCAGACTGCTGACACAGTTTGAGTTTGACATCAGCTGTAGCTCACAATTCTTTTTCTGCATTATTGCAGCTTGCTAGTTTGTCTCTTCATTTCTGCACTTCCTGCTTCCTCATTAAAATACTTCACACTTATGTCTGTAGATTTTAATGTTTTATTTCAAACTATTGCTTTATTTTATTAAGAATTTTGATCCTTGATTCTTCAGTAAAATTCAGCCCTCTTGGCCCAGTGTTATTCATGAGTTTTCAAATTCGAGTACATTCTTTAATACCAAGTCATTAATGAAAATGCGGAACGAAGCAAACCCTGCAGAGGCACCTATATGCTTGATTAGAATAAGCTGCCAGTTAGAAATCTATGAATAAGTCTTTGTGTTATAGACCAACAAGCTGTGTACATTAAGGTGATCTCTTCTATATTCTGTTTTCCTTTACTAAAGAGCACATCAGGCCCAACACTGTGTAAAAGGCTTAAGAAGTCAGTGTATGTCACATCTTCTGCTTTTCTTTATTCACTTGTCTAGTTATGTCCTCAGAGTTTAACCAGAGTGGTCTTACATATATATTCGTGAAAAATCAATATTGGAATCATAGAATAATAGAATGGGTTGGGTTGGACTGTACCTTAAAGATCATCTAGTTTCAATCACCCTACCATGGGCAGGGACACCTTCTACTACACCAGGCTGCCCAAGGCTACATCCAACCTAGCCTTGGACACTGCCAGATATGGGGCACCCACAACTTCTCTGGGCAAACCTCTGCCAGTGCCTCACCACTCTCACAGTCAAGAATTTTGTCCTAATATCTCATCCAAATGTATCCTCCTTCAGTTTAAAACCATTCCCCCTTGTCTTGTCAATACATGCCCTTGTAAAGTCTCTCTCTAGCTTTCTTATAGGCCATCTCAGGTACCAGAAGGCTGCTCTAAGGTCTTCCCTGAGCTTTCTCTCCTCTAGGCTGAACAAACTCAGTTCTCTCAGCTTGCCTATGTAGAAGAAGTGCTCCAGCTCTCTGGGCATCTTCATGGGCCTCCTCTGGACTCACTGAGGCAGGTGCATGTGCCTCTTGTGTTGGGCGTCCCAGAGCTGAACACAGCGCTGCAGGTGAGGTCTCATGAGAGCAGAGCAGAAGGGCAGGATCACCTTCCTCAACCTGCTGGTCACATTTCTTTTGATGCAGCCCAGCATACAGCCTGCTTTCTGGGCTGTGAGTGCACACTGATGAGTCACAGTGAGCTTCTTGTCAGTTAACGCCCCCCAAGTCCTTTCCTTCATGGCTGCTCTCCATCCATTTTCTGCCCAACCCGAAGCTGTGCTTGGGATTGCCCCAACCCAGGTGTAGGACCTTGCACTTGGCTTTGTTGAACTTCATAAGGTTGGCATTGGCCACCTCTCAAGTGTGTCAAAGTCCCTCTGGATGACATCTCTTCTCTCCAGCCCGTCGACTGCATCACACAGCTTGATGTCATCATCAAATTTGCTGACGCTGCACTCCATCCCACTGTCAATGTTGTCAACAAAGATGTTGAACAAGATGCATCCCAACACCAATCCCTGAGGGACACCACTCATTATTTGTCTCCAGCTGGACATGGAGCCACTGACCACAACTCTCCATGTGTGGCCACCCAGCCAATTGTTTATCCACCAAGTGATTAATCCATCAAATCTATGCCTCTCTAATTTAGAGACAAGGTTGTGCAGAATAATATCAAATGCCTTGAATAAGTCCAGTTAGGTAATGTCAGTTATTCTTCCCTTATCCATTAGCATCATGGCCCCATCACAGAAAGCCACCAAATTTGTCAGCCACTAAATTTGCCCTTAGTGAAGCAGTGTTGGCTGTCATGAGTCACCCCCTTGTTATCCATGTGCCTTAGCATAGTTTCCATGAGGATCTGCTCCATGATCTTGCCAGGCACTGAGGACAGACTGAATGGCCTGTAGTTCCCCAGGTCTTTCTTTTTTCCATTGTTGAAAGTGGGAGCTATATTTCCTCTTTTCCAGTCAGTGGGAACTTCACCAGACTGACACGACTTCTCCAATATGATGGATAATGGCTTGGCAACTACATCTGCCAGTTCCCTCAGGACCCATGGATGCATCTTGTCAGGTTCCACGGACTTGCACACCTTAAGGTTCCTTGGATGATATTGAGCCTGATCTTCTCCTACAGTGGGCAGTCCTTCATCCTCCCAGTCCCTGCCCCTGCCTTCTTGGTCAGTGTGGCTAGAGTTCTTGCTGTTGAAGACAGAGGCAAAAAAGTCATTGAGTATCTCAGCCTTCTCCATGTTCTGGGTGACCAGGTTTCTTTCTGCTGTTTCCTTCTGGAGGGGGCTCAATTTTTCCCTTGTCTTCCTTTTATCCCCAATGTACTTACAGAAGTTTTTGTTGTTGCTCTTAATGTTCTTGGCCAGATTGAGTTCTGTGAGGGCTTTAGCTTTCATAACGTGATCCCTGGCTGCTCTATTTCTCTATATTCCTCCCAGGCTACCCATCCTTGCTTCTCCCCTCCATAGGCCTCTTTTTTATGCTGGAGTTTGTCTGGGAGCTCCTTGTTCATACATGCAGGCCGGCTGGCTTTCCTGCCTGACTTCCTCTTTATCAGGAAGTATAGAAAGAAGTATTTTATCAAATTAATTCTCCTGTAGATGCTTACGAATTGATTAGGCAACTATCTGTTTTAGTATCTTCCAGGTATTAAAATTATTCTGATAGGGGAGTCTATAATTCTGCAGGTCATATTGTCATCCTTTTACGAATAGTAGCTACTGCATTTGACCTTCTACTCTCATTAGAGATTTTCTCTGTCCTTCACAAGTTCTTGAAGATAATTACTAATGGTTTGGCAAATCCTTCATCTACTCTTTGTCTACTGTAGTTCTCTAGGTTGAATTTCAGAGGCTTCTTTACCTTGAGTGACTTTAAATGATCCAGATTTTTCTAGCTTTTCTTACTATACTTTATCACTGTGTTAGAAGTATTTGCACTAGGGAAACACCCATTGCCACATCAGTTTTTCACCAGTAAAATGAAAAGAGAATTAGTTCTCCAAGGTCTAATTTAATACCATGCAGCTAACATGGGTGTTTATAGTTTCTTCATATTTATTTTTAACCTAATGACAGCTCGCAGTTAACAGAACAATTTTTGGTACCTCCTGTTTTCTCCAGGTGTTTAAACAAGTTGTGTTTTCAGCTTCTTTGAACCACCTTCTGTGATACAGATTTGTTTTAACTGATTGTTTGTAGAATATTTTTAGTCAGGATTTGCTGTTACAGTTATTAGTGGTTTCCCGTTCATGAACTACATCCATCATTATTTAATCAGTCTTTCCCGATGTGATTTTGTTTGACCTTTTAGTACAACAGCTGTATATCTCTAATGTTTTGGAGACAACAATACTTCAGAAAAAGGACCCTGGGACTAGCAATGGCTATTGTGGTTATTTCCTGAATCTTTCAACATGTGCAGAAGGCAATACATACAGCATACTTTTTCAAAACAATGAGCTTTTGCATTTTGGAGAGGTTTCTTTTAAATGAAGACCAAGACAGAAAGCAGAATCCAACTGAAAGGTTTCCCAAGTGTAGACGTGTGTCTCCTAGCTGCACCAGTACAGCAGAACACTAGTAGTTTCTGTGACTAGAAGGGAGGTGCCAGGATGCTTTAGCTGTTCAGGCAGTTTATATTAGGGGAGAAATGTAACAATGAGCACCCTACGCAACATCTCTCCTAGGGGCTGGCATGAGGGGAGGCAAGCAAAAAGATGGGAACAAATTGACCAGAAAGGTTGTAGAGTCCCCATCCTTGGAAATACTCAAATCTATTGGAGATGACTCTGAGCAATCTACTGCAGTTAACCCTGCTTCAGCAGGTTGCTGAACTACAGGATCTTCAGAGGCCCTTCCCTATCTCTGTGTTTCAGTGATCCTGTGAGGTGGCACTTAGGCTTGCCTTTCTATTCATATGGCTAAAGAAGCTGCCATTCATCTCAGAAGAAGAGATCAGAACAGTTTCCATGATCATATCCTGGTTTTCAACACACATACTTTCCCAGAACTTTTGCTGGGTCCAAAGGAAGTCCACTGTGCTAGGTTTCTTTGTTAATTGAAATAATCATTATTCTGTGTTTTATTTAGAATTAACAAAGAGACAATATATCAGAATTGTTCCACAACACAGGTAAAGGCATACCTTTTATCCTGGTTACAATAAATAAACTTCACAGTGTATACTATTTGGTATTTTTATTTTTTTTTGTTGCCCTGCTGTGAGCTTTTCCTTCGAGCAGTTGTTTCAATTAACAACCAGTGACTGGAAAATTACTCTTATCCTCACACTTTCCTTTCAAGGTTAATAAGCCTTTTCTTAACTTTTTATTGTATAATATTCCTCATAAAATCCAACTTATTTTTCTTTCAATTATTCTTTTGGACTAGGTCCATATCAAGTCATGTGAAGGAAATAATGAATAAATTGATCAGTTAGTTGGATCGATAGCTCTGTTTTGAGTTCTGCATTAAGCAGTAACTAATTGCCCAAACCCAAATGCTTTTAAAAACATATCTGGGAAATCAATAACACAGTAACTGCGTTTTAAACAGAAGAATGAACACAACTATGCAGGAGGAAATGGACAGCCATAACTGCAGTATGTGCCACAGCAGTAGGATTTTTTGCTGGTTTCCTTTTTGCTTATGTGTGTCTTTGTTTGCATTCTTTTCCTGACAGTCACTTCCATTTATCTGGGGGAAATCAATAGCTTACCCAGAGCTTTAGTAACAGGTGACCATAGGAGCTTTGGGCTTTAGTGGGAACTATCAAGGCATAAACATCTCCACTTTCTGTACCACATGGTCTTCCTAATTCACAGTGAAGAGTTACGCAGCTAGTAGATGCATCCAGCTGAGGCAGCACTTGCTGGCCCAGCTTACTTTCTCTTCGCCTGTGTTCAAACTTCTTATAGTCACCCATTCTTCACATTTTTCCACTCTTTGAGCAGTAATTTCTCCTGTCTCTTTCAAGTGGTCTTTCCATCTGCGCTATGATGGGGTTCAAAACATTCCTCTAGCTATCTGTTGAATTTTTATGTTTTGTTTTTTTTTTCATTTATTGTATGGCTAGTCATTGAACAGTAACAGTAAAATATCATACAAGTTTAATATTATTATTTTAAAAAATCCTTCAACGCAGTTTTCACATTTGGAGCCAAAAGTATTCAAGTTTATGTTCCAGTAACTGCTCCTCCAAGCCTTTATCAACTCAGGTTTTGTAATAACGAACTTTATGTCAAAATACATATTAGGGAAGAAACAGACTGAACAGCTATACCCAGAAGTGGTATAGTAAGCACTGATGTTCTCTGATGAATTAAAACTCCCTGTGTGAAATTGTGACTTCATCAAGGTGTATAAGAGTTCTGCTATTGATTTGAATGACTCCAGGATTTACTCCTTCTGTCAGCTGAGGCACAAAATCTGGCGGGTTTTTTTCATAAGACATAGTTTAACAATCAGGCTGAGAACCAATTTCTTGAGTTCTAGCACACCTGAGTCTGTGATTTTACATTTTTGGTGAGTGAGAGATGCATGACACGTTAACAAATATGGGCATCAGGCTGGATTGGTTCCCTTCCCTGAAGTGGGCTTATCCCAAGAAGTAATTTCCACAGTATTTTTTCTTTGTCACAGATATCCTCAATGAGTGAGCAATTCAAGGCAGTTCCACATAATATGTATCATCCTCATTTAATGAGCAGATGAAGGTGATTTTGTATGATGTACTGGAATAGAAGGTAAATGATCCTTTTGATTTTAGCTTTTTCAAAATCTTACACATTATACAAAATACATAAGAGATGGAAATTGCCTGTGTAAAAGATTTGGACTTGCCTGAAGTAATTTAGCAATATTACAAGTTGGATTTGCTATTGAGCTGTCTGTTCCATGCATACGTATTCATACAATAAGTTAAATCAGTAATTGGATTGTCAGAAAATATGCCCAGGAAGAGTGAGAATTGTAACCAGATATATACTCCCTAGCAGATACTTCAGACACAATACAAGAGTTGTTAAATTTGATGCTTTTATTGCAACTTCCTGCTGAGCTCAACAAGTTTGGTTATAGGTCCAAGCATGTGAAGGAGCAAGGGATTTCAGTTAGGCTTAAAAGAAGTCCCATAAGGAGAAAAGGGAGGCTAACTGCTGTAAGATGACTCCAGACTTAAGAGAATAATTAAGAATTTAGCCCTTATTCAAGCACTCAACAAACTGATTCCATAAGTAAGATAGACATTTTAAAATTTAAAAAATCTTTTAGACTATTATTTTTCCTGATGCTAAAATTAAATATTTATGTTAAGAGAGCTGTTTGGCCTACTATGTTTCCCCTTGTTCACAGCTTCCTGCAAGGAGAAACTGGTTACCTTGCCATGTCAGACCTGAGGGTCAAATGTGGTTGTGTCTTAAGAGTCTGGTTATCTGAGGCCATCTAAGAGGGAGTAATTCTAGTAATCTTCTCTGAAAAGGACAAAGGCAGAGATCTGAGATAAAGTCTAGAGATGCTGTCACGGGCATCACTCTTCCAGAACAGTCAGCTAACAAGAGAAATGATGGACCAGATGATGAAATTATGAGTATTGCACTATCTAAATAGATCATTCTGTTTAATTTGAGCTAAGCAGTTAGAGAATTTGACATAATAGGAAGATACTGGAAACACAAAAGTGTAAACTAGATACACATGTCACTGACGTTTTTCAAACAGACCATGACAGCTGAGCCTCCAGAAAGACTACATTCATTCTAACAGGTATATCAAATCACCAGAAATCAAAATACTTTTCTTGAGTCCACCGAAATTCTCATATAATTTTCAGGAACACTTTGCAAATCATATTTTGCTAGGCCTAGATAGGTTTTGTATTTCTGTTTAACAGATTGCAATGATTAGATCTTTGTATAGCTGAGTAAGTTTGTAGGAACCTGGGATTTTTACTGAAACTTTTTAATATCTCTCAAGTGCCTTTTACAATGTGGTAAGTGTGTAAAAGGTATCCTGCCATGAACTGCATAATAATATGTAAGGGTCCTCATCTGTGGTGTTAGGCAAATTATTCCCACTGACTGCACTGGTCAACCCAGATTGACCTCTGCTGATATTTGTTCTCTGAGTCCTCTGTGAGGACTGAAACTGCACAAGGAGAGTCTCCCACAAATATTTCTCATCTTAGACAACACAGCGCACCTTATTACGCATGCTGCCTATGTTATTCATCAGTTCTTTTACAAAGAACTGGAGAGTCTGGATATAGAGTGAGCATGCAACGGAAAGTGCTTTATGAAACCCATTCACTCTGAATTTCTTTCTACTGCGTCTGTTTGTCCCCTCATTAACCACTATCAGCTTCCTGTTTCCTATGCAAGGATCTTCACTGCTTTATTGAAGGCCTAATCCATGTGGTTTTGGGGCTGCAATGCCAGCATTCAGTTACTTGGAATTTGCTTTTGCAGAATAAGATGGACACAACGAGGAACCTGGAATCCAGACAAAGAAGGATGTGCTGTACATCACCCTCTGCACCCAGAGACAGACAGCATAGAGATGTGTCTTCTGTTTCTCAGTGCTGGTGATGCAATAGTGCTGTAACAAATACTTCCACATCTTCATTTATTGGCTTGGAATACAGGACACGAATTCTGAGACAGACACCAGAAGACACAGTACAGGGTGCTCTTATACTCATAGTCTTGCCTACCCTTTATGATTAGCTAATGGAACTATTTTATTTTTCACTTTTAAGGCAAAATGATAGGAGAGACCACAACTAAGCCAGATATCATACTAGTTTCTTAAGTAAGGGATTAAATAAGAAAATTCACCTTTAATTTTATGGTTGTTAACATGACCTTTCTCACTGTCCATATTTCTTTATAAGTTCTTCGATTGCTTGATTGTTTCTTTTTGCACTATTCGCCATTCATATCACGGACCTTGTCTTCAGAAGATTACTTTCCCCAGAGAAGTGTGTTTAAAAGGACCATTGGTGGGAGTGGCACAAAAATATTGTGATGTATTTCAGCTTGAAACCATCTGTGGTGGGAGATGTTTACTGTAAAATGCTTTTCTCTGTGCTTTTTAAGTCTGCACCTTTCTGCAATGCAAATATACAAAATAAATCCTACAGAAATGTAATTATTTCTGAACATTGTCAGCCAATCCAGAGCAGAGCACGTATTTTGGACCCTGCTTATCTCTGTCTAACACAAATGACTCCAGTAGCCAAACCTTTTGAATGAAATCAGTCTGATATTTCTTTGAAATGCACTTTTTTTTCTGACTTCTTTTTATGAAGGCAGAAATGTGAAAAGAGACTCATTACCTTGCAGTTTTTAGCTCCAGGCCCTTGAGATAGAATTATAATTCAACATAATTATGTAGAAACCAGGACAAAACAGGTGATTCCAACAAATTTGGAAGCAGTTTTTTCAGAACATTACAAGTTTAATTGATAAAGGCAGCCTGATACTTTCTCTGAGGCTATCCTATGCAAACACAATGCACCCAAGTAGCATCCTTTCAATGAATGAATCACTGTTCGCAATAGACTTGAGGTCTGCAGTCACAAGACTTTGTAAGGAATTTTTGTCATTTGGGTGTACTTTGGAAGAGATCCATTCATAGATACATCAATAGGTATTTGAGAGGAATGAAGTCACTGCAGATAAAGTACATAACGGCTCAGAGACTAGAAAAATTATGAATAACAGGGAAGATACTACAGAAAGATATAGAAATTGGCTCAAACAAGTTCATCAAATACCAAATGAAGAACTTACATCCAGTCATTACTGAAGAACTTACATTCAGTCATTAAAAATGTACATTTGTACTTAATGATTGAAGCCTGTATTCGGGAAAACAGCAGCTCTGTGAAGAACTTAGAAGTTGTAGATAAACTGGCAACAAGATCTCTTTATGTCAAGATCAGGTATCTGCTTAAAGAGCTTATTCTACCACTATCCATTTTCCGTTTATCCATTATCCACATTCCACCAGGCTTTCTGCAGGAGTCACTGAGTGAAATTTTAGGAGAGGTAGAGGAGGTCCTAGCAGGGAATGACTAGGCCTTTCAGACTCTAAAAATCTATAATTCTATTAAACTAAATGCTTTGCTACCAAAATCTTGATAGCTTCAAAATTATATATTTACTAAAGAGAGTCTGTCACAGGAGCCACAACATGAATATAATTACTTCTTGGAGTGCCCAGCTGCGAAGTGTACAAAATTACTGCAACAGATCAAAAGTCTTTCTTACAAAACCAAAGCAATAAACAAAAACACCACCCAAACGAAAACACCTCCCCCAAAAACATAACAAAAAAGAGGTAATGAAGATATATTTACCAACAAAGCTCAATAAATATACTTTAATAAACACCACATTTACTGCAGGGATCATTTTATTCTGCAAAGGCGGAACAGTCAAAGATTAAGCCTTATTCTGCAAGCTTGAATCACTCAATTTGATTTTAAAAGTCATTTAATCTTTTAATAAGTATTAAACATGTTCAGGTTTAACATGAAAAAATCATAATATTTCAGCTTTATGCTCTCCCCTGGTTACACTCAATTGAAAGGCTGTAACCAAATATTAAAGAAAAGGTCATCACTTTCCTGAAGTCAAATCAAATTGTGTTTTGTGGCAGCAGCTCATAATTAAATTGGCCTTTATTTCATTGCAGAGCCTATTCTGAATTGATTGGTCAATTAAGCTATCATTTGCTCTTTTTTTGGCAAAAATAACTGCCTTTGAATCATCTGGTTTGCTCCTAAGCTCACAAAACTGTGCAGGACGCTGCACATCCTAGCCTAGCCCAGCTAGAAAACTAACATGCTGCTTGCCTTAATGGCAAAGCAGAAGCCTTTGAAGTAGATGCGTATAGCTGAGAAGATGACACCCATTGCTTTCTAAGTGCTTTCAGACCTTTGATCACTAATAGACAATGCAGTCAAGATGAGGGTCATCTATATGGTCCAAGTGTAAAGGGCGCTTTCCTAAACTTTCCCCTTGACCCTTGCAGCATTGCTAGTGGCAGCAGACTCCATTCCTCCAGGCTGTGCAGGCAACAACATTGTTTTATCCAGCACATACCTGATCTCTCACTGACAAATAAACATCCACACACACACACCCTAATGACTTGTTTCTGAGGGCTGAACCTTGCTCTTGAAATTCCCGAGTCTGAGGTAGTTTCTGAGCACTGGGGCTCTTTACAGTGTGTGCTTTTGGCATTTCATAGCCATTCTAAGACCAACAGCTGGGATCTTCATGGCTTCCTAACCGTCTGCACTGCCTACACTTCAAGTTATTAAAGCCCAGAAGAACCCAGGTCCTTTCTTGGTGGTTCCCATCAGCTGAGATTCTCTGAAGGCCTAATAGCAGCCCAACAGAAGCAGGGATGTAGATGGCTTTCTGGCGTTAATCTACACTAATTGTCAGTATATCATGCTCACCCTGCCTTGCAAGGTATCTCAGTACAGTCAAGGTTCAGATAAACTAGACTGAGCTCTGCAGGGATTCTGGGTCTGCATTTTGAACAAGCAAGTTTGATCTTATTTCTTTGGCAAGCAGGTACTATCTTCCTTAATTTAGATATACAGTTTAGCTGTATATTATCTCCGCTCCTTTTAAAGATGTAGTTTAAACAGGATCCAGGAACAACATTGAAATTCTGTATGATCATTCTCCAGGAAAAAAAAAAAAAACAAACAAAAAACAAACAAACAAACAAAAAAAAAACACCAAACCAGCACACAATTGCTTTAATTATTTGTGTAAGTGTTTCTTTGTGTGTGTGTGCAATATCCTAATAGTGACATTTTTGGAAGGCTGCTGATTTGTCTTTTCTCCAGAGTCTTGGCAGCTGGCCTTTAACAGCCGAAGAGTCACTCCCCAAAAGTCACTGAGAAAATGGTGCAAAAGCCAAATTATTGCCTGGAAATACAAAATATTATTATTCATGTATTTTTCTTGGAAATTGCTCTGTCCTTTGGGAAAACAAAAGAAGACAAAACACACACACACACAAATAAAACCACCATGACAACAAACAAACAACAAAACCCAATAAAAAAAACGACAACAGCAAAGACATCTGGCTGTGAAAAGGCTTGGGGAGAGCATAGGCATTTGGGTTTACCTTTGTCTGTTATACTAACAACTAGAAACTTCTTGATTATTAGAGGAAGGTGCTGAATTTTGTCCTTCGGCCAAAGAATTATCTTGCAGCAAGGCTGTTCCAAAAGTGGACATTGCTGCCTGCAGAAACCAGGAGTCAGAGAAACCCTTATTGCAGCCTGGAGGATGGTGAATGAGTGACATTAATTCACAATGGAATAGTTTTACGGTTCTTATCAACCACAGGACTGAATTAAGACCTTTGATCCTGATTCATCTTCTAGGCATGTAATTGAGATAGCTGACTAAGAAATCAGATCTGTTGTGCTCCCCAAAAATCAAAGCAGACACAGGCCCTCACGATATGCTCTTGGAAATTCAGCTAAACACATTGTTATGTTATGAGCATACAGTACTTCACTGTACAGACATATCTCCTGGCAATGAGGACTCCTAATTCAGGCTCTTTGGGTGCCTAACACTAGCTAGGAGTAATCTTGACCTTACATCCTAAATCATGCACATTCTGTATCTAGCTTCATTAAGGAACTGCTTTGTCTTCTGAGATTACTCATTTAACTCCTGTTTCAGTTTCTAAAGCCACAAAACACTCTTCTATGTTTCTGAAAGCTCAGGTAATACCAGAGAAAAAAAGAGTTACAGGTAGATATGCACAGAGAGCGCTAAATTATGACTTAGTTTTGAAGTAGTGAATGCATTTCTTATTTCGCAGCCTGTTTCTATTTAAGTTACACTGTTGCTTCTTTTCTTACACCCTCACTTAAAATAGAAACATTTTGTTGACATTAGAAATGTTTTTCGCTTTGTAATTCTGTTATTTCAGGTTCCCTGCAAACTACTTCGCATAGCCAGAATTCAGGGACAGAAAATTGTTTCAGATCATCTCCTCCGTCCTTTGGGCTGCATGCAGCTGGTGTTTAAGTCATGTATCAGAGTTGATAGTTTGCTCAGGATTTTATTTAGTGCCATCAAAAGTGATCTAAGTTGCAGTGAATTTATAAAGAGTTAAATAATATAGCTAAATATTTTTGTCACTATTAACCTGATTTTCAATTTTCCAGTTTTCCCTGTTAGCACAGATAAACAGAGTCCACCCCAAAGAACTCCTCACTTTCGTGTATTTGTCGATGATCAATATGGTAAAAATAAAGTGTGTAACTCTCCATCAGCTTACAGGATTTTTGTGATTGCTCTCAGTGTTTCCTGCTATCACCTCTGGTTCTATTTATTTGACTCACACCACTGGAAGATTTCACTGAAGATCTGGGCAAAGTTTTTCATATCTGGTAACTGCCTTAGATTAAATATATTTTTTATGTTCAGTAGCATCCGACTACTGCATAAATAACATGGCTAAAACAGGCTTATAACTCCATCAAACTGAACAAAAAGACGGAAAGTTGAACAAACTGATATATAACCAACAGGTGAGAGTAGCACTGACTGCAGTTATACTGCTCGCAATCATGTACCATTTTGCAATGAATAGCAGGAGTTGTTTCTAATAAAATGCATTTTCTTCACTTGTGTATTCCTACCCAAAGGCAATTCCTTAATATAATGTCATTTACAGTGCAGTGAGAAACCTGAAACATAGCATCACTGTCATCACAAGAGCTGAAATGCACTCAGAGCTTTCTCCTCGGGGGAATAGGAGAGTGCTGTAGACAGACTGATTTGTTTTTCAGTCCTCAGAGCTTAACTACCCCCTGTTTGTTTCCAACCTCTGCTTAAAAATACCCTTCCAAAACACAATGTCAGATGCACCAGCAAGGCTATTTCTACCAGTATAGATGTCTCTATCTGAATTGTAAATCACAAACAAAAACACAGTCTGGGAGCCTTGCAACACTTACTTCAGTTACTATTTTATTCTCTTGGCTTCAAAAGGAGAGAAATCTCTAATAGTAACCTTCTGAACAAGTCAGGCTTTAACTATGTCAAGAAGCTAGCCTGGCATAGCACCAAGCAGAAACTAGCTTTGTCAATAGTGTGGTGCTCATTAAATCTCAGGATTAGATTAGTAGGGCTGGTTTTATTACTAGGCACTTAAATCCCCCTGTTCGTTCTTTTCTGTCAACACCATGCTCTGAGCTACTTTAAAATAACAGTTTACTGTAACAGTTGAATACAATAACTCATGTTCATCGAAACAGTGTTCTACCCACCGCTATAGTCTGGATATTCACCACAAAACTGTATGGAGGAAAAGAATTGCAAATGCCTGACGCAGTGGGCTCAGGGCTGCTGAGCTTGAAAAGAAGAACGTTGCTCCCAGGACTTAACTTTTGGAATCAAGCCCAAAAGAAGTCACTGGTGAATTTGCAGGAGAATTCACCTGGTGCAGCCAAATCATGGGGCTTCTGCTTGCTTAGCACTGCTTGTTAAACTCCTATGTTAAAATATTGTCTCTTCTTAAAGAAAAGTAGTCTTTGAATAACCGAAGTCTGCAAAATAAATGCAGTAGCTGTGCTGAACATCATTATCATCATGCCCAAATGACAGCCTCCAGCTTTGTAACACAGACATCAAACAAAGGACTTCTTGCCGGTGAAACCATCATATACTGTAGCTTCAGCCAGGGCTTTGCAGTCAACAACTGTAACAACTTCATATCCCCTGTGAGTTTGGCACAGAAGAGATGCCAAGCCCCATATGCCAGTGTGGGTGTTTTGTGGGACCTTCATATCTCCCACTCATTGCTATATGGCTGTCTTAAAGGGTTCACCTTGACCTGCTGTTTCTGTTCTGTTGCCACCAGGTTTATTGTGGAAATATACATACCCATTCCTCCTAAAGGATAAGTCTAACACTTCTGCTTTATGTGAGGAAGCTATGAAAAGATGATGACTTCTGAGTGTAAGTAAACTAGCCAGTTTTGAGAATCCTGCAAATATAAATCATATGTTGGAACAGTACCTTCGCTTCTTGCGTGCATGGTGCCTGACTGCAAGTTACACGTCCTGGCAGAAGAACACTTCCCAAGGGAAGCAAAGGCTTTGCAAACCAAATATTCCCATGGATCACTAATAAATATTTAAATGTTGCCTGAAAAATGATTTTCAGAGTAAAATAAATTGTGCAGATTACTCCTTCCTTCCAGTGAAGATATCAAATCACAAAAATCAGTGGTGTATGCGTGATGTACTCCCACTGTGTGTTAATTGAGATAAACTTCTTTTACAATATAAATTCATTTTCCATCATGCTGACACATGGCAAAGGATGCTTCCGGAGTAAATTTTACCATCAGAAAAATACATGCAATCTCTACCGTAAACATACACAACCATGTAAGAATATAATTTGACTTATAGCCCAGAAATTTTTATTTCTTAAAGCAATTCTGAACTGGGGGAGCAGGAGGAAGAAAATTGCTTTCTGTTTATCAGAACCTAGAAACAAGGGACAATGACTTTGCAGGTTATCAAATAACACGAAACATCAGGTGTTCAAGAACTCTGTGTACATGAAAAAGAGAGGAGCAGATATAAACTTAGAATCATAGAATCATAGAATAGTTAGGGTTGGAAAGGACCTTAAGATCATCTAGTTCCAACCCCCCTGCCATG